>JACXGI010011836.1:12641-24205 GCA_016801175.1 Esox masquinongy | reverse complement strand
ACCATGCTGTAGAGATGAGTCTTTAGTAGACACTTGAAAGTTTGCACTGAGTTTGCATTTCTAATCTTAACTGGCAAATCATTCCACAGCAGTGGAGCTCTATGAGAGAAGGCCCTGCCTCCGGCTGTTTGTTTAGAAATTCTAGGTACAATTAAAAGGCCTGCATCTTGCGATCTAAGGTTACGTGTAGGTATGTATGACTGGATCATTTCAGCGAGGTAAGTAGGAACAAGTCCATGTATTGATTTATAGGTTAACAATAAAACCTTAAAATCAGCCCTAACCCTAACAGGCAGCCAGTGTAAAGAGGCTAGTACTGGAGTAATGTGTTCACATTTTTTTGTTCTAGTTAGGATTCTAGCAGCCGTGTGCAGCACTAATTGAAGTTTATTTATTGATTTATCAAGGTAACCAGAAAGAAGAGCATTGCAGTAATCTAATCTAGAAGTAACAAAAGCGTGGATTAGTGTTTCTGCATCAGTTTTTGATAGAAAGTTTCTGATTTTTGCAATGTTTCGAAGATGAAAATAAGCAACTCTTGAGACATATTTTATATGTTCATCAAAGGAGAGGTCAGGGTCAAGGGTAATGCCGAGGTTTCTTAGTTTTTTGGGATACAACCATGCAGCCGTCGAGGTTCACAGTGAGATCTGCCAACAAAGCTCTTTGCTTCTTGGGTCCTAAAACGAGCATTTCTGTTTTTATTTAGTTTAAAAGCAAGAAGTTCTCTGTCATCCACTTCCTAATATCTGAAACGCATGCTTCCAAAGTAGCTAATTACACATCCCCTGGTTTAAAAACCCAGTCAGTTGGTTCTCCCAGAGAGACTCTTTTGCTTTACCCCAAATGGACATAGACACTCTTGAGATACATACCCTTTTGATAGACAGACACTTTGTTCATTCATACATCCCTTAGTTTAGCACATACATCTCACTTTGTCCTGTTTCATGTGAGTATCTATTGCTGTGGTGTTTTGTTTGGTGTTGTCTAGTCAATTGTTTGCTGTGTGCTGGTTAGTCCTTGTTCAACCTGTGTGTTTTGTTTGTCCCTGTGTCCCTGGGAAAAGTTTTTTTTTAGCAAGTCGCCCTTGGGCATACACAACCCATAGGAAAACTTTGTCTAAAAACACTAGTTAGAATTGAGCGGACCACCCTCTGTATTTTTGTATTGGTTAGTAGTCAGCTAAGTGGTTCTTGAGGCAGGCAAGTTCAGTTTAGGGGTGTTTGGACTATATTATTTCATTTCCTGGGTTCAGCTCAGCCCCTTTTCCCTAACCCCTTTACCACGTGTTTATAATAAATGTTTTGTTTGACGGTAGCTTTGGTTGTCTGTGTCGTTTGTTCTCACTGTTCATTTACACTACACTGATTTGCATGAGTTTTGTTACGGGTCTCTGTACCATCCACCCTAGACTGCTAGAGCCACAGGGTTCGTAACACCGGGGAAGTCAGAACCGTCCCTTTAAGATCTGTAATCAGGAGGCGCTGGAATTGCCTTCGATCGGGGAGCATAGGTCAGGGCTTAGAGGTCAGATACAGTGATTGCCCTGTGTCCAGGCGATGACCCCACCCCGCTGAGCCAGGCCGACCGGGCCGTGACCTGGAAGTCCTTTCAACGCTGGGGCTTAGAGGACCTCACTACTTGGCTGATGGCAGCCTGAGGGGTTAAGAGGCATCAAGTGGCTCGCAGGGTTTGTGGGAACATAATGCCTGGAAAACACCACCCAATTGTGTTCCAATAAAGGCTTTCACCAAGCCAGGTGCTTAAAGAATGGCCTTAATTAAGCTGTTCTCACGCCGTGGTGGTAAAGCAGCAGCAAAACATATTTTTTTTCTTTTTTTCTTCATAATGGACTAAAATCAAATAATGGTTTTGGGTTCTATCCAAATAGCAGGTACTGGACACTTCATCGGCAGATGATGCCAGCAGTTTTTGGGTGTAAGACATTTGCGTGCAGGGCAGTGGTTGTTTTAAGAGAGGTAGCAGTTATGTTAACAGACATGCTGTAGTTGTGTTCACAGAGGTATTGTGGTGTTGTTTTTACAGAGGTAGCAGTAGTTGTGTTAACAGAGATTCTGTAGTTGTGTTAACAGAGGTGCTGTAAGAATTCAAATTTAATCCAATCTGCCACTAGGTGGGCTGACACACTGTGTCTGTGGGATTTCCTCAAACCTCATAAACAGACAAGTAACTAGATGAGTGAGTTACTTCCTCATTTCTCTCTCATTCATCTGGTTTGCTCACTAATAACACCATTGGAGCAGACCAGAAGGAGCGTACCTCTCCGTGCTCCCCCCACCCCGACCCCCCACATTACCCAGAGTCTACCTCCGCAGCACACCGACCGACTGGGTTCGGCAGCTCTGGACGGGAGTCTGTTCAAACACACACAATTGTAGGCAGTAAATAAATTACCCCTCAGCTCTCCGCTTCCTTTGTGGCCAGCCGGCTGCCTTCGGGCCAGCTGCCCCGGATAATAGGACCGGGTGGGGGTGGCACCGGCACAAAGACGCTCGACCTCCAAGGCAGATTGGGAGACGCTACGTAGTCAGGGACACATCCCTACTCTGGTTCCCTCTCCCCTGACTCCGTGGTTGACTTACACAAGCTCTGTGGTTGTAGTCATGCACGCACGAAAATAGTTTATCAGAGTCAAAATTAAGAGGGAATTTAAAAGGGTTAGGGAATTCCGTAACTCACAAACCCTTTGTCGTGTGTTTTTTCGTCAGCAAAACTCAAAATTGTTTCATTGCCACTCGTCTTGGAGCTGTACGTTGAATCCAAAATGGGTTTCCACCTTTTTTCCAGTATGCCGTGAATGAAAGTCACTACCCATGGACAGGAGAGGGTTAGGGGACAGGCTCTTCTCAAACCCTCTCAGTGGTACCTAGCTACCGCCCGAACTGAGGATAGTGGCCTGGAGTTCCTTTGGCCCCATGTATTGTATTCCATTTCCATTGAGAACAGCCTCAATTCTCTCCCTGCATTCCATTCTCTTGTTCTGCTGGAGGACTTTTACTTTGGGGCAGAAGGTGGCAGCTGACAATGATACGTAGAAAGTGAGAAAAAAGGGAGACATTTGATTGCCATGTTACAACAGAGATGTGTTAACCTCACTCAGGGGGACATAGCGGTTTATCTGTGTGTTTTACACCTTGAAAGAACTCATCTGTACCAGTATTTGGCCAGGAATTAATGCCAGTTCCTTGTTGAAATTAGACGCCTGTCCAAGTCACTAGAATGTTGGGATTTGCCTTAAAGGTGTAGCCCAGTCACATGATAATTTCTCAGGAAATCTCCTTCCAGCTGAAAAGTCCCACCTTGCCAAACAATCATTGGTTTAGAAGACAAAACAACAACCACAATCTCATCCACTGAAACAAAGAGAGTAGTGCAGAACCTTTGTTAGTTTTTTGTTTGCAGTTTTAAGCCTTTCTCATATCTCAGCCCCTAACCACTGAGAATACATGCCTAGTTAAGTTAACCATGGACCGAGCAACATACGATGCATGAACTGACGTTTGTCACCACTTCAACCTTAGATGTTTCTCCTATCTTAGACAAACATCCAATTTAGAACTGAAGCAGTGATAGCTTGTTGGGATTTGGAGTGTTTGTGCCACGCTCTTAGCAGTGTTGTGTTGTCTTATTCCAGGGCCATGTTTTTCCTTTGTGTGTCTGAACCTCTCTTGGCCCATTTGGACCAATAGCTCCAGCAGAGACACACTTCCAAACCATTATTTGAAGCTTTTACCTATTTATTCTTTCTTCACACAAAAACATAACAACATTGGGCTGATTATCAGGACAGAGCAGAACTTTATGTATTATACCACAGGGCTTGCTCTGAAAACAAAACCTACATCGCCCTGTTTTTTAGATGATTTCTTATATGACATTTTCTTGTTTTTAGAATCTGCTTGCTGAAGCCTTAGCGGTTGTTTTCTGGACATTAATGAGAGATCCTGTTTGGTTGTCTGACACCCGAGAGAGAGAAAAAGACAAACAGAAACAGTGACCAGTTACATCACAGAGGAAAGAAACTTTGTTATCAGTACTTCTGGTCAGACGTTCCCCTTGGGCAAACTACTGAACTCGGTTTGTGAGCAAAAAGCTTTATCAGTATGTTATGACAGATTGTAGGGTGTAGTTAGTAAACATGATGAGACTGTACTATGTACAACATTTCCAGCTCTATCTTCGGAATTGTTGTTTGCTGCTTCTTCAAAAAAAAGTTTAACCCATTTTGTTTGGTGGGAATGAATGAATGAAACGTTTAACCCGTTATACTTTTGTGGGGATGAATAAAGCCTGAGTGGTTTTAATCTGGACATTAATGAGGGATCCTGTTTGGTTGCCTGATACTTGAGAGAGAGAGAGAGAGAGAGAAAGGCACAATGACCAGTCACACCACAGATGCATATATATATATATATATATATATATATATATATATATATATCAAATGACTTTAAGATACCAGACAGAGTCTCTCTATTCAGGCCTGTAACCTCAGGGGGAAGTCTGAATTCTCTGGTCATTATGGCAGGATCTTGGGTGCTTCGTTGCTGTGTGAGAGAATCTGTGCGCACACACACACACACATAATTCTGTTTGTACATTCACCATGCACAAACATGACTTAATAAATATTCTACATTCTGATGCACGTGTTTCCTATGGGTGGGTTCACCTGGGAGTGGGAAGCATGTAAATAATACGCGGTCATTAAATGCAGCAGGATATGATTCATGCGGCTGTGAATGCGTGTAGCCTGGCCCGTGTGTTTTTCTCCCTGCATACATGCATGTGCGTGTGTGTATTTGCATGTGATTAGAGCGTCCCTGTGTGCATCATTGTTCAGGCTGTTTTTTTTTTTATATCTCGTCAGAAGTGATTGTCAGGAAATGTGAAGCTGACATCTCTATATACCATTGATCTCCCTGCTACCTCCATTAAAAAAGCCATTAATAGCGGCTCACAGATGGAATTCAGTTTTTTTTTTCTCACTGCAGACACATGTAGGATTTGATGAGGTTTTTTATTCAACACCCAGTCTGGGAAACAACTAGTATTGTCGGTGAGAGACAGAGAAAATCCTCCGTTCCTGCCTTCTCCGGTCGTCTCCCGTGTTCCTGTCCCCATCCTATGCATGTTCACTTACCACCTTGTGGTGCTTTGGCCTCAGAGCCCTGTCGGAGAAGAGAGGGGAAGGAGGGGTGATGGGGGGGGGTCAACTGGTGTCATTTGGTTCATTTGCACCAAGGCCTTTCAGCTCCTCAAAGTTTCAAGATCCCCGGAGTGTACATGTCCGAAAGGGGCCCTTGCTGGGAGGCCCTGCGTGTTGATGCCATGGACTCACACACCAGTGTTTTTACACACCTCCATTATGGGGTCCGCTCAGAGACCCGTGTAACCATGTTCCCATTCATACTCGCACTCAGACGCTTGCACCTAATCTCTCCACTGGCAAACCTACGTCCGTTGGGACGTGCCAACGCGTGCCAACGCGTGCCAACGCGTGCCATGATCTTTCGGAAACACACTGGCGCAAATAACATAAACAGTCCAAACACCGTCTTACACGCTTAACATGCTCATTTGGGTGTGTGCTCAAACACACACGCACACACACACACAGGCAACACGCACACACACACACACACAGTCTGTTAAATTGTATCGTCCTGAATCTTTGACACCATGAATTATGGAGGCATCTCATTGGGGAATTATTTTTTTTTTGCCACGCATAAATAGAAACCTAGATAGAAATTGCATTATTAATTAGACCTGCTCCCTCGACCTGTTCTCTACAGCAAACACCCGACACCTACAGCAGCCGAATATGGGGGCCATTAAGTCGTGGTCCCCCGGAATAGGCGCGGGGGGGCCTTAATACATCCAGCCAAGAACAGGTAGAGTTGTGGGGCCGTGCCCCCGGGGCCCTCGGTGAAGAAAACATGTCAGAATAGGCCCGTTTCCATTAATATGCCATGTGTTGAATACTGTTCTGGTTCTATGGCTGAATACTACACAAGTGAAAAAGCACCCATTGCCTTGATATGAATTCACACAGAACATCACCAAAACAGTAGGGGTTCATTGGGCTTGACTGATTATGTCCATGTTGGTGTTTGCAATCTAGAGTGTGTATATATATACAGCTCTGGAAAAAATTAAGAGACCACTGCACCTTTTTCTTTCCTTTCCAAAAAAGTCGAAAAGGCTCATTCCATTTTGATTAACAAACTGGCCTCGTTGTTGGGCTATGGACACCTGTTTATGGATTCACAATTACCACCCTGATAAAAGCCAGGCCGTTGCAGTGCATGGGGTTGAATCTAATCTGGGTGTACTTCACAAAGGAGTTCCCCAGGGTTGCATTTTGGCCCATTGTTGTTTACTTTGTATATGAATGATTTCTGTAACTCTGTTATGATTTCTGTGAAAAACTGCGTCATTATTTCTATGCTGATCATACTGTGCTGATTACCACAATACAAAGGGAGGAAACACAATAATACTCCCACAGTCTGATTTCCACCTACTACAAAATTCACTTAGACCTTCGGCCTGCACTTAACGCTAGTAAAATTTAACATATACTTCCTGTATATACCCTAAGCCCCAAAATCTACATTTAGATTATCTCTACGTTTTTACCCTTGACAGTTCTGTTATTGAATGTGTCCCCTCCTACTAACTCCTTGGGATTTGGTTACATTAATAGGTATTTTTTTACAGAAACAAAACGTGTCTGTCTTCTCAGTACAGGAATGAAATGGTACAGGCCACTATTCGGTCAGTACTTGACTATGGCAATGTGCTATATACATCCCCTTTTCCAAAAAAGTTGGGACGCTGTGTAAAATGGAAATAAAAAAAGAATGCAAATCATTTAAACCCTATATTCAATAGAAAATAATACAAAGATAACACATCAAATGTTGAAACTGAAAAATGTTATTGTTCCTTGAAAAATATATGCCCACTTTGTATTTGATGCCAGGAACACATTTTTAAAAAAGCTGGGACAGGAGAGTCTTTCAGAAGTAAAGATGGGGAGGGGTTCATCACTCTGTGAAAGACTGAGCAGGCAAATAGTGCAACAATTTAAGAATAATGTTTCTCAACGTACAATTGCAAAGAATTTGGGGATCTCATCATCTATGGTCCATAATATCATTAAAAGATTCAGAGAATCCGGAGAAATCTTTGTACGCAAGGGACAAGGCCAAAAACCAATATTGGATGGCCATGATCTTCGGGCCCTCAGGTGGCACTGCATTAAAAACAGACACAATTCTGTAGTGGAAATCACTGCATGGGCTCAGGAACAATTCCGAAAACGATTGTCTGTGAACACAGTTTGTCGTTGCATCCACAAGTGCAAGTTAAAACTCTACCATGCAAGGAAGAAACCAGACATAAACAAGATCCAGAAATGCTGCTCCTTTCACTGGGCCTGAGCTCATTTGAGATGGACAGAGGTGAAGTTGAAAACTGAAACAGAAGCCAGCATTTGTGATGGTATGGGGGTTTATTAGTGCACATGGCATGAGTGACTTTGCACATCTGCGAAAGCACCATTAATGGGTTTTGGAGCAACATATGCTGCCATCCAGGCAATGTGATTTTCAGGGAAGGCCTTGCTTATTTCAGGAAGACAATGCCAAACCACATTCTGCTCGTATTACAACAGCATGGCTCCGTAGTAAAAGAGTCTGGGTGCTAAACTGGCCTGCCTGCAGTCCAGACCTGTCACCAATTGAAAACATTTGGAGCATTATGAAACAAAAAATATGACAAAGGAGACCCCCAACTGTTGAGCAGCTGAAAACCTATATCAAGCAAGAATGGGAAAACATTTCACTTTCATAACAGAGTATTGTTAAAAGAAGAGGAGATGCAACACAGCGGTAAAACATGCCCCAGTCCCAACTTATTGAAATGTGTTGCTGGCATCAAATTCAAAATGGACATATATTTTTTCCAAAAACAATACAATTTCTCTAGTTCAACATTTGATATGTTGTCTCTGTACTATTTTCAATTAAATATAGGGATAAAGGATTTGCACATCATTGCATTCTGTTGGCATCGGCATTTTACGCAGCATCCCAACTTTTTTGGAAACAGGCGTGCACATGGATATCTCAGTACTGAAAGCTGCAGTTGCACTGTATTATGCACTGCATTTTATTACTGGTGCGGGTTTTCTCACACATCATTGTCTTTTATACACTTCCTTTGGCTGGGACTCTCTTGCTTCCACACATTGGTAGATATTTGTATGCAAGGGGGTAATGCAAAAACCTCCAACTATATTACCTCAAAAATAAATAGGATGATGATGATCCAATGTTAATACCGGTCAGTCTTGGAGATATTGCAGGCTCATTCAGAGTTAGATAGCACTGCTCTTGTCTGATATATCCATCACCCATTGAGAGTCTTGCACTGAAATGCTTGATAAATTAAGTTTTTATTGTTCAATGGGATATTTGCGTGTGTTTTTCACGTGTACGTTTTTATTTGCTGTAACACAGTGCTCAGCTGTAAAAGAAGCCCGTGTCTCAAACTGACTTCTCTGTACAAATAAAGGTAAAATTAAAATAGAATGAAACTGTGCAGAACCATCCACATTTCCTGTGAGCTGACATTCTGCTTCGCTACCTGGTTACCGGTCTCATAATTGCCAAGCCGGAAGCTCCAGGCTTGTTTTGGTCTATTTATAAAGGAAACACACAGATGTTAGAATGTATTAATGGTGTGTATGAAATGTCAGTTTTTATCGTGTAAGGTTTCTAGCAGTGTTGTTTTGTATTGTTGACCTCACTGGGCTCCATGGAGGTCTAATGCAAGTCAAATGTGTTTGGTTGGGAGGTCTGAGAGTGCAGGGAGATAGCCGGGTTAACAGGCAAGTGTGTGTGTGTGTGTGTGTTATGTAAGCAATTGTGGTTGTGGAGTAAGTGGAGCAGGTGAGGTAAGGCAGGTGAGGAGTGTGTGTGTGTGTGTCTGTGTGTGTGTGTGTGTGTGTGCGCGCGCGTGCGTGCGTGTGTGTTTGTCAGGGCGGGAGGGAGAGGAGGAGTGGAGTCTACTCCCCCATCCACACAAAGACGCCGGCAGGTGCAGCTCTCTGCTTTTGTCTTGCCTGGCAGCACTGTTTGTTTGTTCAGAAAACTTTTGGAGAACTCTTTTATCAGCCCCCAGGGGACAAAGGCCAGATAGGAAGAAACTATCAGCAGAGAGATATCCCCACGTGCTCTACGAGGCGGCTGTTCTGTGTGTGTAAAAGCAGGAAACGCCCCAATTTTCCCCTTTTTTCCTCCAACAGACTTCACTGAAACGTATAGGTGACCACAGTGTTTACAAACCCACACGCGTGTACACACACCCACACGCGTGTACACACACCCACACGGGCGGAAACAGACACACTCTGCCCACTGCTCACCTGCCGCTTCCAATGAGAAGGTGAAAGGTCAAGCTCTGGTTATCTATCGCTCTACAGGAGAGTGTGCGCTTGTTGACACAGAACATAACATATAAACATATAAATATATAAATATATATATAAATATAAGGACCATTTTCTCCAGCTTCTCCATCGGATATTACTATAATGTACATTAACAGTAACACATCAAACATAACATTATTCCTGGGATCAATAGTCATTTTTCAGTGCATGTTTGGTGGCGACTGGATGCTTGCCAGCTGTTCAATCTGCAGAGTGAGACCTCTCAGGTTTATTCCGTACACTTTACACAAGCTGCTCTCTAAAAAAATCATTAGCCATGGATCTCTGACGATCTCTGCTCCCGGCCCCGCGATAAGGCAAAGTGATTCAAAGTGTGTCGTTCTAAATTCCTGGATTGATTCCTGGAATTCTTTTAATGCAGGTTGACATTGGCCAGTCGTAAAGGAGGTGTGAACGTTAGTTTAGTAACTGAGGACCTGTCTCTCCCTCTTAAGATACCCATAAAGAACCTTAAAACTAGCCAAACAGAACTGCCTTCTCCGGTTAAACGCGTTCCCTTTCTGAATGACAATAACCCTCATTGCCTGTGTTCCTTTCTCTCTCCTTCTCTTTTTAACACGCCACTCTGTTTGTTGTTTAAATGGCGAAGAGTAAATTGGCCACTTTGGCCGTTCTGAAACTCCTGCAGCTGCCAGTAATCGTCTGGTGTATGTCGGCGGTAATGTGCAGTTACCACTGTAAGGGTGTGTGGAGCGGGGGCGTGTAGAGCGGGTCATGGCGAGCAGCGCAGAAAGCGCCATTAAGAGAAAATGATAGCCCTGTCCCTGAAACTCCATTACACACCAAACACTTAAAAGAGTGGACTGGCTTCATTACGGGCCAGCATGAATTATTCAGCACTCACACCAGCCGCGTCTCTCCTCACTCCTTTGTACTCCCTCTTCTCTCCCATCTCCTCTCTCCCCACTCCTCTCTCTGTCCTCCCTCCTGTCCCCACTGCCCTCCCTCCTCTCTCCATCCTCTCCTCTCTTTTTCTCCGGCCTTCTGTCTAAACTGGAGGCCAGCCAGGAGTGAGGGAAGGAGGGAGAGCGGAGGGACAGAAGTGGATGAGTGGACAGAGAGCAGAGGCAGAGTGGAGGGAGGGCAGAGAGATGGCCCAGAGTAGCCCAGGGCAGTGACTGGGCGCCAGGGTCTGACAGACATGAAGGAAAAGATGTCGAGTGTCTGGCTTTGGAGAACCACAGGGAGTGTGAGTGAGCCTGTGGACGTGCTCTAGTACTAGATGGATGTAGAGAGACAGAGAAAGAATGGGAGGTTGGGAAGCAGAGAGAGATATACATGTAGAGAGAGGGAGAGGGAGGGAGGGATGTATATATAAAGTAGAGAGAGAGAGGAAGAGGGCAAGTGAGGGAGAGAGAGGGGGAGAGAATGAGAGGGAAGGAAATATACACATAGAGGGAGGTAGAGTGGGAGAAGGGAGAGGGAGTGAGAGGGAAGGAGGGAGAAGGTAGGGAGGGAGGGAGGTGTGAGTGGGAGAAGGCAGGGGGAGGGAGAGCCAATAAGAGGGAGGGAGACCATGGTAGGAGTGTCTGCAGCCCAGGGCATGTGCTTCGTGGCGGGCTGCTTGTCGAGGGGGGGGGCATTTCGGCGTGGGGGCTGTTGGGGAGCGTGTCACAGCATGCTTCTAGGAGGCCAGGGGCACAGAGCCAGGGCACGGCACGGCGCGGCGTCCCAATCTGTGTTGTGACTGCTTCAATTACCCATCAGCCCCTGCCACTGAGCACATAGAAAGAGGGATGGCGGTATAGGCCCTGCCTGGAAGAGGAACACGTCCCGGAGTCTCAGTTCATGTCCCCGTTCCGACCCTCTGCACACCCTTTACCCTCTGACCTCTCCCGGGACCTGCCAGTCTACTGTCACCCCATACCGACTGAACTGCTGTGAGAGATGGGGAGATGCCGGTCTGTGGAAGAATACAGTGTAGAAACAAACACAATGTGCTGTTTTACACTGCAGAAAGAAGGCCAATATACTGTTTTACACTGTAGAAAGAAGGCCAATGTACTGTTTTACA
>JACXGI010011836.1:0-12541 GCA_016801175.1 Esox masquinongy | reverse complement strand
TTCACAGTTCTTTACTAGAATTACATGATGTTGGCAGTTGGGTGAGGTGTTTACAGATTACTGCATATCAATTCATGGTTTTCATCTTTCATATTCCAAAAAATGTGACTAATGGGCAAAACACAACCAAAGTGCATGGCAAACCCCTTTACCGTTGAAAGTCTAACACTTTGTGTCACCTGACCACAAACATCCACAAACAGTACAACATTCTGACTCACACATTCTCCAACAAATTTAGCCCATTGCAAGGCATGTCTAACAAAATGTTGCTGAGTCAGAAACAACCGTAACAAAGATATGATATGTTACCATCACTGTACCATTTGAAATACAGTTTTATTACTTTGCCTTGTCATTTGCAATAAATATGTGGCTGTGAAACTTTTGTTTTTTTACTTTTTATAACACTTAAAATTATAAATGATGTTTCCCGTTACGCTGTAGGATTTCAAAACGACAGTTGATGCCTACATTAATGTACAGAGGCCCAATTGTTGTGAACTAAGTGATGCAAATGGATGGAGGAGAATGAAAAGATAGTGGAATTAGTCTACTGTCTCGCCTGGGTGTAGCTGGTTTTCCGCCCTCATTCCAACACCATGGCCTCTTCAAACTAGCCTCCACCATGAGACCATTTACATACAGATGCATTTCTTCACCCCGACAGCCCCTCCCTCTTAAAATCGGCCCGAAGGGTAAAGACGACCCCTGCAGGAGCCGCGCCCGGATTGGCCCATCTAAATACCCCCCACCCAGAGCCGCCGTCACCGTCACCCCTCTGCCTCAATGCCCCACCCCCGAACCCCACAAAAAAGCACTTTGATGTACATACACGATGAACCATTGCCTGCAGTTGTTGGTGGGGTTCGCCTGTCTCCGCCTGAGCCACGAGGCCCCGAGTTGGCATTCCGACAGGCACGGCCCAGCTGACTCCTCCCCCTTTCACAGGTCATCGCGTAGGTGAAGCCAAGTCCGTGTCACACTATGGATCAGGAAGTGCATTTTGGTCTGGTGGGAAGCGAAGGCGGTGGATGTGTGTTGGAACCGGGCGGGAGGCGATGGGGGATGACGGGAGGGAGGGGAGAGGGGGAGGTGGGGAGGACGGGTGGGTTTGGGGTGAATATGTGTCTATAAGTCTGGCCCAGGGACAGTGGAGAGGATTGGTGGAAGGTAGTCTCTGACTCAGGCCTCGTAACCAATCTTAAGACCGCCCCCCCACCTCCCTTTCTCTTATTCATGTATCGTTTTATTCTCTCCTGCCTGAAGAAATGAGCCACCTACACTTTAGGACATCTGCTAAGCTGATTTTCTGGGGCTTAGCAGCTCCGTAGTGGTATCAAAGAGATTAGGTGAAACAACATCCAGCCCCGGCCAGCCTTGTGCCGTGTTTCGGTAATACGGCATGGTGCCGCGTGAAGGGGGGGGGTATGTCGAGCGGCACTCGCAGCAGTGTGGTGAGTCTGGGACCGGGAGCGAATACTTCCATGAAGGCAGACGGCAGAATCATGACATGGCTTCAGAAGTCTGGTTACCTTTTCAGACAGCCTTTTCAGACGGGGGGGGACTACTTGCGGACTACATGAGAAAGTTTAATTTGCAGTGCTTTTATGAAAAAACAATTACAGAAACCGTTCACTGCTATGCAAATGAAGTGATGGTTTGTGATGCGTAATGTTTGACTATATTTCTGTGCATTATTCATGCATGATAGCTTACATTTAGTAACCACACACTCATAATTAACCAGTGAAATGTAATAATGTCAGTTATCCCTCTGGGTTTAAGGCTTGAATAATTGCTGCAGAGTTCGCCTTGTGTTGTGCGTGTGTGTGTGTGTGTGTGTGTGTGTGTGTGTGTGTGTGTGTACAGTAAGAGCGTGTGTGTGTGTGTGTGTGTGTGTGTGTGTATGTAATGTGCCCAGTGCAGTGTGTATTTGTGTAATGTAGAAAGAGAGATCTCATTTAGTTTTTTTCCTCCTTCCAGACAGCCTTTTTCTTTTTGTGTCCACTAACTAACTGCGGGGAAAAAATAGCAAAAGAAGAAAGAGAGAAAGAGAAAGAAAGAAAGAAAGCCAAAGAGTGTAGCTGTGTCAGTCTGATATTCTCCACAGTGACAGCTGGGCCCAGAAGCCCAGGTCCCTTTCTTCTCACAGACAAAGCCCATTAAGCGTGCCACTCACTCAATGGTCCCCGCAGCTTCAAATTGCTCCAAGCTCCACCCAAAAGTGTGGCGGCCTTTGTCATTGTAATCAGGCCTTGTTTGTGAAGTGCTGCCTGTATTTACCGCTGCTCAGGGCTCATATTTGTCCAGGCTGCTGGTTTGGGAGCGGGGGGGGGGGGGTACAGGCAGCCAGGCAGGCAGGCAGGCAGTCGGACAGCCGGGTATGTAGGGCTAGGCTGTGGTTGTTTGGGGGTGGGGACATTGATGTGGTAGTGGGGCACGGGGCTGAATGGCGCTGGGCTGAGCGAGGTCTTCATTTAGCCCGGCTCAGTCCGTCAGATGGACACGGAGATGAGATGGCTTTTGGCAGAGCTGACCCCGGTCCCCCCGCCGGTCCCCCGCTGCCCCCCACCCGACACCCCTGTGGCGATGCCTGGACCAGATCACCCATCGGAGGGGGGTGCACCGGAGATGACGATCATGTAATCTGGCACCCAGACCAAACTTTGTGCGTGCGTGCTAGTGTGTGTTTGTGTGTGTGTGTCTGTGTATGTGTGTGTGTGTGTGTTTGTTTGTGCGTGTGCATGAGTATGTGTTTAAAATTCATACTTCACACAAATGAGAAATAGCGTACAAGTAGTGTGTGCCATGGCGATAATGAAATGCCAAAGAAATTATTGTCTTAAGCAACTGTCTGACGGGTTGACTAGGATTTTCAATGGGAGGAGCTCTGAGATAGTAATATGAACATATCTACAATTAACACATACATTTAGTGTGCCTTTGTATGTCTTATGTGTAACGAACGAATACAAAACCAAAAGGACAACTTCTCTTTCTACGTCTATTTATTAGGTCTCCATAGAAACATGCTTAGCTGAGTCTGATCAGATTTGACAAGAACGAGTATCATCTCCCGCTCCATGGAAATTGAAGAGAGGAAGAGTGGGTGTGAGAGGGAGATGGAGGGAGAGAGAAAGAAAGAGGAAGGAAAATAAGGAGCGAGATAGAGAAAAGGAGAGAAGGGGAAGAAAGACATAGAAAGGGGAGGAGAGAGAAAAGGATAGCGGGGGAACGGAGAGAGGTAGAAGGACAGAGAGGAAGGAGAGAGAAAGAGAGGTGGGAGAGAGGGGGAGGAGGGAGAGGGATCAGAGACAGAGAGGGAGGAGAGAGAAAGAGAGGTGGGAGAGAGGGGGAGGAGGGAGAGGGATCAGAGACAGAGAGGGAGGAGAGAGAAAGAGAGGTGGGAGAGAGGGGGAGGAGGGAGAGAGGGGAGGAGAGAGAGGAGGAAGCAGAGAGAGGGAGGAAGGAGAGAGTAATAAATTCATCATGTTGTGGCTCTGATTGTTTTCAAAAGGAGGGGAGCATGCAACTTCACGGCTCAAAGCTATTGGTCCATCTGTGAGGTCAGCAACATTGTGATCTGTTGTTCTACACGGTCTGACGAGACACTACTTTGACAACTTTATTCTTCAGCTTGTCTATCATACAGCCACAATGCTATTTATTCACAACCACTTCAATGCATACATTTTTTTTGCTTTGTCTTCTCAATGGCTATAAAGTGTGTCAGTGAGGGTGATGTTTTTTGCAGCTACAATTTCAACACTGTTCATAACTTTACGCTGGAGAGAGTGGAGTTGTACCATAACAACACGCAAGAAGAATATTGGATGAGGATGATGAAGGGAACATTTCCATGAGTTTCACCCTATACTACCTCTCAGTGTTATTTGTTTAAGCTGGTGTGTCTTGCTCTACCAGACAGCTGTAGGACCGGTCAGAGTTCAGCAGCCTGTTCTATAGGGTCACGGTGATTGAGGACAGGCATGTTGTGTGTGTGTGTGTGTTTGTGGGTGGAGGGGGGTCTAAAGTTAATAGGTTAATGAGTGTGTGGTGATCAACAAGAATACAGCAGTGTCTGGCTCCCTCAGATAAAACTTCTGGTGGCATTAGTGAGACCAGGGCTCTTTTTAAGTGAGAGCCTCCCTTTGTATGTCATGCAGAGGAAGCAAATTTAATAAGCACTGAATCCATTACATTGGCTTTTCCATTTTTTTTTTGCCATAGCAACGCTGGCGAGTGGGGCACTGAGACAAGGCTACGTACGGAGGACTTTATTATCTATCAGACCATCTGTTATGTCCCAGATGAGCTGAGTGCATAGACAAGGCCTGGAATTAGCTTGAGAGTCTGTTCTATGAACACTACAAAGACTATGGGGAACAGTCCTATACACTTGTAAAAAGAATGGTTACTGGAGGATCTTTTATTGGTTCTGCAAATTAAAACTGGGTGGGAACCCCTAAAACCTATTTGTAGAACCCTGCAAAAGGGCTTTCTATAGAACCTTTTGGTGTTCAATTTTGATCGAGTAAGTTATTCAAACTTTTATTTGAAGAAGCATTAAAATCTTTAAATCCTTAAAGAACATATAGGAGATCCTTCACAATATCAGTATGATGAACACTTAAAGGACCCTCCAAAAACCTTTTCTTTTTTGTTTTCAGTATAATAGTAATAGTTATAGTTGCAGAATTTGTAGTAGTAGTTGTAGTAGTTCTTTTAGTAGTAAAATTATTTGTATTAGCACTTGTAGTAACTTGTAGTTATTTATATAGTTGTAGTATTATTTGTAGTCGTAGAAGTTGTACTAGTTTTAGTTGTTGAAGGAGTTGTTATAGCAGTTGTAGTATATGTGGTAGTTGTAGTTGTTGTAGTATATCTGGTAGTTGTAGCAGTTCTTTTAGTAGTTGTAGTATTTGTGGTAGTTGTAGTAGTTGTTTTAGTAGTTGTTTCAGTAGTTGTAGTATACATGGTAGTTGTAGTGGTAGTAGTTGTGTTAGTAGTTGTAGTATTTTTGGTAATTGTTGTATGCGTGGTAGTTGTAGTAGTTGTTTTAGTAGTTGTAGTATAGGTGGTAGTAGTAGTAGTTGTTTTAGTAGTTGGAATGGCTGTTATAGTAGTTGTAGTATGTGTGGTTTTTGAAGTAGTTGTAGTATGTGTGGTAGTTGTAGTAGTTGTAGTATGTGTGGTTTTTGAAGTAGTTGTAGTATGTGTGGTAGTTGTAGTAGTTGTAGTGTGTGTGGTTTTTGAAGTAGTTGTAGTATGGGTGGTAGTTGTAGTATGTGTGGTAGTTGTAGTAATTGTAATATGTGTGGTAGTTGTAGTAGTAGTTATAGTAGCGGTTGTAGTAGTATGTGGTACTTGTTATATTATTATTGGTACATGGTCATTTTATTCATACAATTAAAAGGAAGTGCTTTTACATTGTTACTTTATATAAACATGTGAGCTATAGGCTATGTGAAGTAAGCATTTTACTTAAGTAAAGTTTTTTATTTTAAAGTTTAAAATAATGTAAAATTTGTATGTCGTTTTTTAAGTAAGTTTCCACCAAAGAATGCAGAGTACATTTGAGTCCCTCTGGACTGCAGTTCCGAATAGGCAAGCACGCGGACCAAACGTCTTTTGTGTTGGAGTTCTATAGGCATTGTAGAAAGCTGTGAGTAAGCGGCCGTGATTGGCTAAGGGAGTTGGCAGCAGTCAAATACAATTGTTTGCAAGGCCCCATCTGATTGGTTTGGCTGGGGTTAGCTGCAATTACCCCCTCTCCAATCCTCCCGTTGCCCCCTCAAAGGTAAGTTGAACGAAGTTTGCTACAACTTTTTTTTCCAGAGAAGTTAACTTTTCTGTAATTGACGGTCGCTTGTGGGACCAGAGCGGACCGCAAACATGAAGCTGTGTCGCACTTTTCTAGGTAAGTAAACCAAATATTTGTTTTAGTTTTCCCCCATGACAAGTAGACCTATAGGACTTGGACTGAACAAGTGTTTCAAAATGAGTTTGTGTGATGTATAGGCGAGAAAGTTCTGCGGTTTGTTTGAGTTTTTAAAAATCCTATGCAACAGTTGTCGACACTTTGACCTCAACTTGAATAGTCTTTATGATGTGTTTAGCCTACTTTGCTGTTCCGTAGTGGTTTGTGTATTAGTTTATCTGACAATTTTGCGTCACTTTTAATTATGTTGCAGTGAAAGTATTAATTGTTTCGCCGTTATTTTAAATGATTTTCAAATACAATAACACTTCTGGTTGCCTGCCTGTTAACGCTGGCTTTTAACAAGTCTGAGCTTTTGTGGAATTTATTTTTTTGGAACACCTGTGTACTTTAAAATGACCAGCTCTTCCTCAACGCTGAAATAATACTCTAAATACATATTTCTTAAGTTAAAAAAACGTCTGATGAACTTATTTCAAATAACCGAAATCAAAACTTCACAACGTCGTTATACTTTCTCCAGACAAAGGCCAGGCTATTCCCCGAGGACTGGTGGGAGCTAGCACCGCGGGGACAATGCCAGTCTGCAGGCATATTAAAACTTTTCTGTTGTTGTCTGTCAGCTCCTTCCATCTGTCGAGGGACTTCTCTGAGCCCGGTCTCCCCACCTCGTTCCCTCAGCTGCCACGATATGCAATATTTATACTGACGATGGACCCGTCTCAGTATAGCTACCGCACTAATTGTAGTCCGGAGCTCGGTGAACGTTGATGAGACCATCTGCAGTGAAACTAAACAATCCGCCCGGTTAAAGAAAAACGTTTTCCAGATGGTTACCGGCGAACTCCGCGGGGTCAATGGGTTCGGAAAAGAAAACAACTTTCGCGTTGTTCCTCGAAATTACAGTATTTGTGAAGTTGTTTTAACGCCCCAAAGAAGTTTGGTTCAGGGAAGGTGGTTATGAACAAAGCAAAAGTTGGCTGATATGCCCATTTTAAACAATAGGCTTCAATTACTAATGCGATAATCAAATCCGTCTAGTTTATTGATACCTTGTGTTATTATAGGATTTATGAAACCATATTTACATTTTTATAAACCGATTACTATAATATTGTAAACATCAAAAGACTAAAGCCATGTGGCCTTGGGCCTATTTTGTCATTTTCTTGAGCTAGTTCGGTTCTGAGTTTCACGGAACAAAACCCATGCGGGACTCACTCCACTGTCCCTGGTCCTGAAACATGGATAGAGGCCGTGAGACAAATGAGCTGTCTAGGGTCCTGAAGTCGTACTGGACGAGTTCACACTGTAGCCATCTCGTTTTGTGCGTGTGAGTGTGTTCTGTCAACAGAGTGATTATTTTCAGTCCTCTCGGCGCGTATTATGTCACACACATACACACGCACACATAGGAACAACACACACATACACATTCTTCAGCGGTCGGCCTTCACCTGCTTTGCTCCTGGCTTCACACGAGCTTTCTCAGGAGTGTATTTCTCGGATCACGGGCCACGCGACGGATTTGTGTTTCAGTCTTTTGTTTACTCGATTGTTGGTGCGGTTGCATAGACCAGAGCGGCGCTCAGCGCCACACAACTGAAATCATAGTGATGCGGCGTGCAGGACGCCAGTGATTGATTTCAGCTCCAATGCATAACAATGGGATTGGAAAAAAGAGCCTGCTGCAAAGAGATAAGAATTTAATAGAATTTCTGAAAGCTGAAGGTTGGCTTTTTGAATATTCCCTACGTGCACGGCGTGGAGACAGAAGATAAAGGGTTGGCATTTCTCGGGACTATTCTCAAATGGCTTGTAATGAATGGTTGTCATTTTCACTAATGGTTTCAAAACAGCAAAGCAAAACAACGGTGAATGCAACATTTGGGAGTGGTTCCAAGTTGCAAAATGCTATAATATTTACAGGTCTCTATTTGCTGAATGTTAGCCATGCTAAGTGGCTCATACCAAAAAAAGCCCTATTTTGCCATTATGATGCTGCCGTCATCCAGTAGAAGTTTGAGCATATGGCGAAGTTTCACTGGCCACTCAATATATTGATTTTATTTGATAGATTTATTATCAGCGTGTTAAAATTATTTGTAGCTCAAGAATTAGTACGCTTTTGCAACACTTTCGCAACACTTTCGCTCCCTGGACGTCTTTAAACCGGAATGTGATGCTCACCGAGGCTCTATGCTCTCTAAATCCACTTTCCATATGCGCTCGGGGGAAAAAAACAAATTATCAGATGCTGTCATCCCCTGCTATACGTACTAACTTAGAACATGTATCAATTCCCTGCCCGAGAAAACTGTCCATTGCATGAGTTATAGGACAGCACCTCCTCCGAGGAATAGTGTTTGTGTGTGTGTGTGTGTGGGGGGGGGTATGTAAATGACAGTTATAACGTATGCGTGCTTTTGTGCGGAATCAAAGATTTATCTCTAGGCGTAAAGTAAGCTCCTTCTGGTGTTGTTCGTTCCCTAACGTGGCATGTTCCCTGGTAATGAAGCCGGCCCAGAGCACATGGCCTCAGACTGTACCGTCCCTGACGGCAGAGTGTGAAATATTACGGATTTGTTAATTAGCCTTCTGAATATATATACAGTGCATGTACATACATATAATATTAATAAAACAATATTAACGCACATGAAAATAACTTATTGGATTACATAAATGTGTATGTTTGTGTGTGTGTGTGTGTGAGAGAGAGAGAGAGGGAGTGTGAGACATGTAGAGAGAGAGAGAAAATGAGAGATAGAGGAAAAAGAGAGATAGAAGTAGAGTGCGTACACACGCTGATTTATAGCGGTCTACCTAAAGCCCTGCCCATCCGAGGCTCTCTGTTTTACTACAGATTCCGTGATGTCATGGCAAAGGGCGGAGGGAGGAGGGGGGGTAGAGGGAGGGGGGACAATGGCTCATGAGGGAAAGGTAAGTCAATATTACGTTTTCTCGCTGACAAAGGCAAATGAAGCCATGTTTTTGCTTACAAACAAGTAACATTTAACGCCACGATCTTGAGCTCGGCGCTGTCGCCCCAGTCAGGAGGCCGTCTTGCGCTCGCGCTTTCATTGACGGACATCTGGATATTATAGGCAACGGGACTAGAATAAGACTTTATTAGATCTGTAACCGAGGATATCTTCCACAAAACTACTTGACATCGAACTGAACTTACTTAAAACACAAGGAAGATCTGTAGAGAGAATCCTAAGGAAATATTATAGGGATTCAGGTAATACCGAATTTTTGTTATTTTTTACACTACATAGTCTACGGAAAATTTGTAAGAACTATTTGTTTACAATACCGGTCAGTTCATTATTTTGTACAACTATAGGGCAATGTGCTATAGCTGTTAGTTTCGGCATCGATGCTATCATGCATGTGGAGTTGGATGGAGTGAGATTTTGTCAAGATGACTTGATGAAGGTATCTTTATTTTGCAATATTTCACACTAGTGCGAGTCGTTCTGTCGTTAATGTTTCTGGATTTATAGAATGTAAACTCTCCTTTGAGATCAAGATTAGCTGTTTTGGAAAATAATATTACTTTTGCAATGGTGTTTCCTCGCAATTAGGCTAGTACAATATCACGTGTATTTGTTGACATTATTTGGGAGAATAAACTTTTTTATAAAGAGAAACGTTACATGTATGTAGGCCATCATACTCACAATCTTAGCGAACGGTCCGAATTGGTAAACTACGGCGCTCTCGCAGAATCTGGGTTATATTTACGCACTTTGGGTTATGATGGCTTGCCTGGTCGGAATTGCAGTGTTTCCAGAAAACAATTCTAAATTACGTAAATCCGCATTGATGCTGAAACACTGCTAGTGTTTATTTGTGTTAATCTGCGCAGTTCTTTTTCACTTTCTGTCTGATATCTCCTCTTGGGAATCTTCATTCGTCGCTATTGACCGCTTTAATGTTTTTGAACTCTTTTGAATATTTCTCACTGTCCCAGTTGACCATCAACTAAATCCTTTCGGCAAGATCCCTGTATTGGGAGTTTGTTAGTCCTATATGGCCGTGTGTAATTAAGGTCGAACAATGGGCGTTGCACAGGATGAAGGAGGATAGAGGAGGGGGTGGCCATTTGATCTGCAGCAGAAAACGGAGATGCTCCCTTCAAATGTCAGGCGCCCTTAGTCAGATGCGCAGATAAAAGGATCCTTATAGCGTATTCCATTTGAGAATTGAGAATGTTCACTCGATGTGCGGGTTCCGAAAGTCAGCTTCTGCTGTTTACTTTGACCATTCGTACTGATCTGGTTCGAGTCGGTGTGTGATGTTGTTTCTGAATTAGTCTGCTCTGCTCAGATGGTCACATAACGTGCCACGCGGTCTATCACAGCACCTGTGCCTAAAATGGTGGATCAAAATGAAACGCTCGCTGGTCGAAAGTTTGTACTGTTGTGTTCATATCCGTAGCATACTGTAATTCTGCTGGTCTCTCCCGAGGACGGCCCCATGCTTTTATGGCTGCTATACTACCAACTGCCTGCAGTGCAACTATGGCTAATGCTATCAGGGGTGGGATGACTATGTTACCACAAGCCAAGGGCACTAGGCTTCGAGTCACAGTTAACATTATATAGCCTATATCTAAGGACATGTTTTTTATTTTAATTACTTTGCCAATGAATTGGCACATTGGCGAATGTATGTCTGAGTGTATAGTGACCAAAGCCAGACAGCCATTGTTAAAGATAAATATATATATATTCATAAAAAGATAGATAGATGTTACGATGCCCCCGAATCATCGTAGAGGAGAATGCAATAAACATGACCATGAGAGCAGCTGGACAAAACTGCGCCCTCGTAATTCAAAGTGTATCAGAAACCTGAGCGATAATGCCAAAGGTCAGGGTCGTCAAAGCAGTCAATATAGAGAGAAGTGCCATTTATAACTTGAAATAATGATTTTTATGTTGTGGTGGTTGGCGAAAATCGAGACTTTATGAAGCCTCTGGCGTTCGCAGTATTCCGTTTTGGCCATTTTAAAACTAAAAGGCATTCGTTTGGCAGAGATTGCTACTGTAGGCCGACGACTTTGAGCAATACAGTTCTGATATTTGAACAAGAGTGTCTCAAGAAATTATGTAAAAGACGGGAACGTGAGTAGGAGGATACATACTCATTCGTTGTTAAGAAATGCAATGTATTTTCTGTCGCGATTTTCAAGAGGCATTTTACGTCATAAAAAATGTCCTCATCATAACAGTTAAAAAGTAACAGTTAAATGTGTCGCAATAGTGAATAGGTGTGGGTTTGCCTCTCGTTGTTATGGCCTTCCCAAACCTGGTTTCCATAGAGCTGTCTCCCAGACCGCAGCCACGAGCCGACCTGCGCCTCCTGCCTTTCTCAAAGTCACTTTGTCTCTTTCTGACTAACATCATTTTATTACTTTTGTTTACAGTAAGGTTGGCTTGCTTTGACCTTGAGCGGTCAAATGGCTATTTTATAGAAAAATTACTTCTTTAGGGATTTTTAAAAATCGAAATCGATATTCAAAATATAGTATTTTGTAGGATTATTTGATTGGTCATTCTCCATAATGGTTATTGTTAATATTAATGCTATTATTATAATTGTTATCAAGTGCACTATTATATTTGTACATAACTTATCATTTGTCTTCTTTTGCTAAGAGCCTTATAGGTCGTCAGTAATCACACAAAGTTATCTTCAAATCCTGCTTAACTCGACCACGGGTTTACAGATGGATTCATTTGGATTATTGTTACAACATACTTTGGTGTTTAATCTAACTATGGATTTAATATATGTCTTTGCTCAATTGTCCCTGGATGCAAATGTAATTACTTAATGTTTTTGGATAAAAGTGATTTGTCTGAGTTTGCTAGTCACCAGATAGTTTGTCACTATCCGGAAAGGAACAATTCCTTAGAGGTTTTAAAAAGCCAGTTAAAGATCCTATATTCCTTTGCTTCAGTCAATGTGTTAATCGAATGGTCTTTAGTGTCTGAGATGAACTTCCCTGACAATCAAGTAATTATCATCTTTCCAGCTCTCTCTCATGACTAAATGATGAGATGGCAGTCATTTAATTCACAGAGAACACCACCTGATCCCCCAGCGAGGGGCTATACTGCTCTATACTGCTGTGCTGCTCTAGCACCAAGGGGACTGGTGGCGTTTCAGGGCAAAGCCTTTCTAGGAGGGACAGGAGCTCTGCCATTAGATAGTGATGACTTTAGGATCAGCTGCTGCTTTCTTTCTTAAAAAAAGAAACTGTGTAGGAAGGACACCATCCCAAGTAACTGACTTCACGTGTGGTGTCAGTGATAATGAGCGATAATGAGCGTGAGGTGGGTGGGGATGGTGAGAGAAAGAGAGAGAGAGAGAGAGAGAGAGAGAGAGAGGAAAGGGAGAAAGATAAAGATAGAAGTAATGCTCTTGTAATCACTTTTCAGAGGAAGAGTTAAAGTTGATAAACAAGCATTTTGTGGAGTGCTGTGTCGGGGTGCGCTTCTGAGACGGCTCTGACACGGACACGGTCTTCTGTGGTGTCACTGTCTGTCTGGTTCCTCTGGGGCCAGGACAGGGCTGTCT
>JACXGI010011835.1:13640-24211 GCA_016801175.1 Esox masquinongy | reverse complement strand
GAGTGTGAGTGTGTGTGAGTAACCGATCACTAATCTCCATGTCATTGTCTCTAATCTGCTGATTTCCTGTTCTGTTGGCTTAGAGTGTCATGCCCTGGGCCAGTGCAGGCCATTCTGGCTGAGTGGAGGCCAATAGACAGTGTTTTAGGATGTAGACCATGACTCACAGGCATGTATGTGCAGGCTGGCTATTTGCACAAGATTGATCCCACTTCCAAGGTCGTAGTTCTCACGCCTCCACCAGTGAGCATGTCTTTGTAATTGGAGCGTTGTATGAATACGGTAGTTGTGCTACAATAAATACTCAGCGTCTTAGGATGTCTAGCCTCTATTTGTTGCCTCTGTAGGCCTAAATGTAAATGTGTTGTAGTGACAGTAAGTTTTTGTTTTCTGTTGTTGATATTGTTTACAGATATTCAATGTGATGTGTAGTCTTCTGACACATATCATTGATTTGGGATAGTCTACATCTTGTCTGAGCAGCCTAGTTACGCAGTCTGCGACTCGTCAGCGAAACATGCCTCCTAACAACATCTTTCACTTCAAGAGAACGTCTGTGGTCATCTGTCTGACATCTGTCAGCACACTCCAGGGATTCTGAGCAGAAATGTCCATCTACATGGGAATGGCTGGTTTCATTCTTTAGAAGCCTTCTTCGCCATTCACTCCCCAACACCAGACGAGAACTGTCTTCTTTGACAGGTGCCATTGCTCAGACAAATGTAATCATTGCCTTAACATAACATTTATTCAACCCTGGAACTGAAAATTTCAACAAATACAGGAGAGAAAAAAATTTCACAGAGTGATTCATTCGGGGCTTTGTTATTTGTGTGCATCCTATGGATGACAGACATTTGTTTTGCTTTGTTTTAAGATGTTTTCACTCACATGGAATTCTGCTTTTGGTCGCAGTGCTCCTGACACTGACCAAGGTCTGTTAACATTAAAAGTAACTGTCCGGTGAACATCCCACATTAAAATGTATATTTTGTTATATCGTGCCCAAATAATATTGACTAATCCTGTACTGATATTTCTGGCTAAAATATATAAATATATTTTTTACCTTCTTAGAGTCCCTGGACTTTAAACCCCCTTTAAATGTTGTATGTTTATACAGACTTCTGAGTTGTACCTTTTTCATTTGTGTAGTTCCTCATTTTATGTATGTCTGTGTAGTTAACAAGGCCTGAGTTAGTATGTCTTTTATTTGTGAAGCATGGGTGGATACCAAAGGGCCTGTGGCCAGGTCTTTATTTTATTCCTTTTTTTTTTTTTTTTTACAAAAACCTTTAGAGATTTTCAATGGTTTAAGAGAGAAACTTGAAACATATCTATGAAAACCTAAGATATTCACATGACAGCTTGATGCAGTATCTGTAAAACTGCATCAAGCTGACAGTAGTTTCCACTGACTAGACATTAATTTCAGACTGAGCAAATCCCCTCTGCATTTAAAGGATTTCTTTTATGACATTTTTATTGTTTGGTTGACTTCACTATGCCAATAAAACGTGTGAATTGTTTTTTTTATCTACTTGTAGCCCTGTCTGTCCAAAAAAGGCAAAACACCTTTATGTGAGGGAAGAGTAGGCAGATCAGTGGAAAAGGTATTCTTTTTTACTGTGTATTTGGGAATGGTAGGGTTAATACATTTTGGGAAGAAAACAACTTCACTCATTATCGTCACCATCTCTCCAGACAATGATGAGTCAGTCTGGCATTGATACTCTTTGTGGCAAAGATGTCTGAATGGACCTCAGACCATCAGTTCAGTTGCATCTGGCAATGTTTGATAGGGAACATTGCATGACAAAGTGCTTGGGTCTTGATGTTATAGTAGACCAAAGTCCAGACATAGACAAAATCCCATCCTAGCTCTTTCACCTGGGCGATATTGAAAGCAACGAGACCTGCAAATTAAATCAGTTCTTTTAAATAAACCGCGTTCGGTTTCATGTCCTTGTGTATTGTTCTGATCGGAACACACTGAGTTCTTCTCCGCTGAGAGATTTGTAGAAGCATCTTTGAAGTAGTTGCAGACTAGCAAACCAGACGTTTGTGCTGTTCTCTCTGGCTGTGGGAGGTCAGAGAAGTCTGAGAATGTTTACCTCTGAGTGTCTCCTGGCGCTGAATTATTTGTAATTATTAAATTAAGGGTTTGATATTTAGATTTCTTTGTATGTCCGGTCTCTGAAGTAAACAGTGTGTGAAGGCTGCATTCCAGTTGCTGTTTGCTCAGTACATTGGGCAGATAAGGAACCGTTACAGACACTAGAGGCAGTACAGATCTCTCCTCAGGCCCACACAAACACCAGGTTGTTCATGTGTCTGCACGCTCACATAGACCCTAGAAATGTACAGATTGTTTCATTTGTTTGTATATTTGCACTTTGACCTTCTGTTCACTTTTTTTGTCCCCTCTCTTTTGGCATATGATGGGCTTAAACATTCTTTCTGGTTCTGTGGCCCAAGTGTTTTAAAAGAAAATCTTTTGCAATCAGAAAGTTGTTCCCGGAAGGCCCTGCTGATGTGAAAGACATAATTCTGGTATTACAAAGAAGTATTGTTGGATATTACATGGCAGGACAGCCCTCCCCATCTCGACATTATAGGAAGGAACCCCCAACACATCCATCATACAGAGAAATAACAGAGCACAGGGAGTTCATGTCCCAACTTCCATTTTTCTTTCATTTTGTTTATTTATTTTTCTTTAACGGTTTCCAAAGGCACCCTGTCTCCAGCAAGCTAAACTCCACCACCCCCCAAAGCCAGTGCTGACTGGCTCTTCCTTCACACTTTACATTAGTAAACCTCACTGAGCAGAAGTATCAGCCAGACACTAATATGTCTTCATGCAGCCCAAAACCACCTGCACACAGCTTACTCAGTCTGTTGTCACCTATTGCTACATTAACATTAGTCATCAATCATAGTTTATGACTGTGTTGGAAAACCAAATTCAGAAATGTCCATATTTGCTTGCTATAATCCAGCCAATAGTAGAGAGCCAATATTAATATTCCTGATGGTTTCCCTCAGAGGGACTTCTGTTGTTTGCTATTTTATTTTAAAACACTGAATCTCATACTTAATTTCTTGTAATTTAATTTATGTTGGGAAATATTGTTAAAAAAGAAATTATTGTTAGTGTAAATATTCAACTCCTTTGCTGTGGAAGCTGCTAGTTTACACAGATGAAAGAAATTGCTCTAACAAGAACACAATTACCTTACCATTGGCCTCCACCTGTGTGCCATTGAGAAGACAGTTACAAAGTGTCGGCCTCTAGGCTTAAATCCCTTTGTGCTGTTGTCTGTCCACAAAAAATCTAATATTTATTGAGAGTCTCCAATTTGGAGCACCTAAATTTACTCTTCGTTTTCATTTCATTTGGCTTTGGCATATGCCATTCCCCTTGCCAGTGTGTGTTTGTTTGAGCAGTAGAGCAACTGGGCTCACACTCATATGAATCACACACTCCTAATGACTCTAAATAACTGTTTGGCTCTCATAAATCACTGGCTCTATAGCTCATTGACTGACACACACACACGCGCGCGGAGCAGAGAAATGGCCCTTTGATTACTTTCATCAGATGGCAGTGGAAGTAGAACATTTGATCCTGCATCACAGCATGGGTCCAGAAAGAGACAGAAACTTGGCAGGCCATCATTACACACTTCGCTCCTATGCTCTAAGACTTTGAGGTCCTGTAGACCAATATTCACTTGGGTGAATCGCTCACAAGGTTTCACAGAGATAATGTACATCCAGTTAAGGGGTTTATATTCCTGGAAGGAAAAACTTGAAAACCAACTCTAGTATTGCTGTTTAACACCAAGATTGTCATTACATTCATCAATAGGGCCATAACCTTCGCTTACCCAAGTCAGTGGACAAGAATGACTTGAGTTTCTCTTTATAGTCCCATCAGTAAAGCTTAACGATGGTTCTGTTAAGAACACTAGCTCCCAACATGTGCTGTTAATAAATTAAGGTCCTATTCTGTGGCCGCACTGCCAAGTGCCCTCTCCCAGTTCTGTATCATTGTACAGTGGGCTGAATGTTCACTGGCAGAAATCAAATTATCTTCACGCTTGCTTCCAAAAAGAATAGCTAGCTTTTAGTTAACACCAAACTGTGTAATGATATGAGCTTTATTCAAGACCAAAAGTTCTACTAATCAAATGAACTAACAATGTTTGCCAGCACAGGCATTTTTTTTTTATACAGAGAATTCAGTCTGAGACCTAGGTCTCTTTTACAGTGGATCTCTGTGTTACAGAATATAAAAAATAAATGTAAAAACAGAGTAGGAACCAGGCAAACCTAGTTCAGCCATCCCGCAATTAAAAGTGATAAATGTTGTTGTCCTTGCTGGATTCAAACCCGGGTCTTCCACCTAATAAGCTGTCTTTAACCACTACACCACGGAGCTAGACGCTTGCAAAGTATAGCCTCTCGACATTAGATCATCTGGTCACTCATTCACATTATGCCATGTGTGAATATTTCACTAGACACCATTAAGCATTGTGTTAAACTGACTAATGTTTCTTATTAAGTTTACTTCCACCACAAATAGCATCTATGAACTGTATGGCTTTTGCAAAAAGCAAAAAGAATGCACAGATTCGTTCTTCGAAAATCCACCAGAAATATAACCATAAACAGTTTTAGTTTAGGGTTACTATAACGTAGCTACTAAAGGTTGTAGCCAGCAAAGTTTTTGTGTATCCTGACCCCAAAAAGCATGCACGGATGTGTACTTCAAAAATCCAAAAGAAATAGTCACAATATAACCGTAAAGTTTTATTTTGGGCTTACTATAATGTAGCTGCTGAAAGTTTTAACCTGTGAAATTTGTCTATCCGGAACAATTCCTAATGCGTAACTTGTTTTGACTGTGACGAGATTCGAACGCGGGACGTCTTGTTTTGGCAGTCCGCGTTTCTTCGACTGCAATTATGGAATTAGTTGGAATTAATTCAAACCTGCCAGAAGGACCACCATCTCTGTCTGCAGCACTCCATCAATCAAGGCTTTAATGGTAGTGTGCCTGGATGGGAGCGTTAAAATGAAGAGACCACTGCTAATTGAACGCTTCTGTTCCTCACTCAAAACCTTCCTTTTCAACGTTTTTGGAAAGGAAAGGAAAAGGTGCAGAGGTCTCTTAATTTTTTCCGGAGTTGTATTTGTGTGTGTATATGCCCCCTATGGTAATATTCATACTATACAAAGTCTCCTATTTGGCCTGTGGTCTTATTTAAACCTTTTAAATAAGCCCTAATGTAAAAATGTTTTTGGAATGTAGCCCTGCATTGAACACAAAGCATAGGAGACTGTCGGCTAAATCCTGAAAATCATATGCTACGTTTATGAGAATTTTTTTTGAAAATAGCCACAATGGCCGGTTGGCTACAGTTGAAAACTGTATCTTAGTGGGTACAGCCTCACAGTTTACAGTAAACGGCCTCTGGAAGTTGAACAAAATTCTCATAACTTTTACGTTTCAACTTTTAATGCCTTTAATAGATGCCAGGTGTGTGTTTGCATTCTTACATTTTTTTACACTGATGATGGCCTGATTGTGGCTAAAATATTTGTATGTTTTTTCTTCTTTAATGCACTTTGTGCTCTATGCGTGTTTTGTTTTGGGCATGATTCTATTGAATAGTTATTTTCATCTGGGCCTCAGTTTTGGACTTAACCTCATTTTTGTGAGTGTGCGGGTGTCCCTTTCTTGTAATATTCTCGTTTTGTAATCTACCGTATGCACCTGGAAACTAATACCATACATTTTCTCAGCGATACGTTTTTTTTAAAACGTCTCAATGCTTACAGTGTCTCAATGCTTACAGTGTATCTCAGAATGAGGGACAAAAAACAAAGGTAATGGGGATCAGAATGTTTTGAGAGGATTTGATGTGTTCAGGTCCTTTCAGGCTTGTCCAAATCATTCATGCCTGATAGGCAGAGCTGTTTATCAGTTCTGTACACAAACATTCTCCTCTTGTAATCTCTCTTCAGGATAATGAGATGGGTTGCTAATGGGTTCCAGGCTTTTAGAAAGACAAGCTCCATCTCAGGTCCACGACATAGTGTCATGAAGAGGTATTTATCCTCTTTCATGTCTTCTCAATTTTTTATTTTTTTTTACCCTGAATGTATTGAGATTTTTTACCAAAACCTAAAATGAGATCAAGGGAACCTGAGTGAACACAGCATTTGACTACTTATGAAATTATTTAAAGCAACTGCCTGTTTTCCAGATTTCTGCTAAACATAACCTGTAATTATTTACAATATGAATGTGTTTTTCTCCATTAGGACCCGGAAGATTTTCCATCATTAAAGGAAACTTGAATTATGCTCCATATCAGATATTATTTTAAAGGTACATTTTGGGGCATTTTATGCATTATTGGATAGTGGAGGGACAGTGGGCGGGATAGCGGGGTGCTGAGATAACCGTGGAACTGATTCAAAGCACTGCTGTAGCGGCGTATCTGCAGTGGCTCCAGAGGCTGGACCCTAGGTCAGTATCAGATGAGGAGAATGCCAGGACATCCAACCATCTATGAGCTGATGCGCATCCGAGATTGTAGCGACACAATGATCCAACACAGAAGGTCTATATCAACAAGCCTCTCATTTAAAGTTCTGGAATGGCCTAGTTAATATCCAGACTTACACCCGAATCGCGGCAGGACCTGAAACAAGCGGCTCAAAAACCAACGTGTTGCTGTATTATAGTGGGACAAAATTAAAGATCAGACTCACATTATTCAAATTTTAAGGGGACAGCAAATATTTCACGCAGGGTCATTGGGTGTTTCTTAACTTAGTTATTTAAATAAATGAATAATATGCCATGGTTTGTTCCCTTTATGTAAATTACAATGTGCAGTGGGTCTAATGTAGAGCAGATGATCTCACCTGTCTGGGGGGAAACACTGCCTTACCACATGCAGCATCCGCCCGAAGAGCCCCCTGACTCACCAGCCTGGTCGGCGTATGGTTATGATGTCAGAGCTGTTAGTCAGCCCTAAGCGAGCTTGCAGGTGTGTGTGTGAGCGTGTGCGCGCACGTCATCCAATGTCTGCTGTCCTCCTATCCTGGCCATCTTGTGTGCCCCACTGTTTCTCCTCTGCGGTTTTCCTCTGGCTCTCTCGGACCCCTGGCGTGTTTATGGAGCAACACGCATGCTTGTACGGACAAACACGCCTCCTAACGTGTTTAGTTAGTGTGATGTACGGTGCTGAACATGTACACGGAGTGCGAGTGCCCCAGGCAAGGAAACGGCTCTTCGCTGAGAAGAACCGCGTCACACTCCTTAACAACAACTCTTTAATTCACGTTTACATGGGAAATCAGCCTCCAATCTCTATTGACCATACATTGGAAATAAATGGTGACTTATTACTTTCCATTAGGGCTGACCCCATATAGTCAATTTGATCATTGGTCAGCTAATATTTTTTGTTTGGTTGGAAGCTACAAATATACAATGAACTTTTCTATTTGTCCCCGTGTTTCAGGACAGTATTGTACAGCTATTTGGTTTATCATTTGGAGGTGGATAGATATTGTGAACATAGTCTGATTTGTCTCTGTGGGACCGATGTGTGGTGCTGAAGCCACAGCACAGGGAAATAAACTGTTCAGTTGCTGGAATTCTTTATGATTGACCTGTAATGCCAGTTGCCCACCAGGACAATTTCTAGAACTCTAGTTGACCGGGGTTGGGATGGGTCTATGGTGTGAGATTAGTGCCAAATTCTCCGCATGCACAGAATGACTTTCGGATGTAAGATTGTACATTGTGTGAGCAGACACCTGGCAACAGAGATTGTGTACCGCACGCACATAAACTACATTAAGAACAGTCAAACTGTGTTAGGTGCTGATCGTAGCTTGGACAGTTATTCATCGAAAGTAAAGCTCCTGTCAAATGAACATTCAACTCTTGGGCGACCCACATCATCTTATGGAGGAGAGCCCACTGTCCATACTGGCCGTGTTTTTCATAGTCGCAGCTTTGAAAGCAGCCAGTAGAGGTCAGTGTGGAGTGGAGGTGTATTGTGTTGTGGTTGTATGAGGGATTACGTTTCCTGTCCACAGATACACCCTATGTTTTGTTTAATTGAAGATGCAACAATTTATTTTTTTCAACGTAATTGAGCTTGCGTGATATTTCATAGTTACGTGGTAGACAAGGGCTTGATCTCACATCACTGGAATGATAATCACATCCCTCGGTCCAACATCGGGGGTGAGGAGCCTCACTCCCCACACTGGTTCTCCCCTCTTCTATCCCGTTTCTCTTGCTCACACGGCTAGATGCTGGAGTCACAATGAACTCTTCCAGATGGTTTATCTCAGAGACACTCTCTAAACCTCTGTCTCCCGTTTTCTTTCTCCCACTCTCACTCTCTCACACATCCATACCAGCACACACACTCTTCTCCGCTTACTGTCTTGTTAAGGAGACACTTCTTTGGCTCAGCAGACTTCCTCGACCTAATCCTATAAAGCAAAGGTTTATCCTTTGGACAGTGAGTCCCACTCCCCCTCCATGTCTGGGATTAGGGACTGCGTGGATGACTGCGTGTGCGTGTGCGTGTGTGTGGGTGTGTGTCTGTGACTTTGTCTCTGTGACCACACTGAGCTGACGCTAGGAGGAAGCAGGCGCCTGTTCCTGCCAGGCTGATTAGCCATTAGCCCGTGGCTGGCTCCCTCTGGCCTCTCTAATTCTCCTCAGCAGAAGAATCCCTGTATGTCTCTCCCTTCAATCACACAGGGAAAACCATGACCAGGCTCCATCCCAGCAAACATTTTGGGCTTTGTTTTTTTTGTCCCGGTTCCTCCGGACGGTCTCATGCGTGCATGCTTACCCGCTGTCATCTTATTTGTAACTGAGACCCAGACGGATGTCTGAACTGATTCTCTTTCTGGTCCTGTTGTGAAAGCAAACAAATGCAGACCAAAGCAGTGACAGGCTTAGGTTTTAAATGCTTTGTAGCTGTCCTTCATTTACCAGCCTGTCCCTGCGTTGACCGGACTCTGTGTCTCTCCCTCTGCAGGGCGCCCTGAGCAGTGAGCGGGACTATGAGAGTGTGGTGCTGATGAGGATGAGACAGGCCGCGGAGAGACAGAGGCTGATCGAGGAGATGCAGAAAGAGGATGAGGAGGACGCGGAAGCCTAGTGCCGCCCCAGTCTGCATCTGATTCAGTCCAAGGTGTTTCTTCTAGAAGCGCTTGATGTCTAAAGGTTGTTTCCACTTGAGCGGACATCTGCAGCCTCTGCTGCAATTGCAAACTCCTCATGTCTTGGAAATTGTCTTTAAAGTGTGTTTTGTCGGCTGTTCATTGCACAGCGCTTGGTTCCTTTAAATGATTCGTGGTCCAGTTCAGCCGTAACCCTGGAACACTCGACCATAACGCTGATGCTTTAGTTTCATAAAGCGTATCTCATCGATGTTCTGTGTTTCTTTTTTTTCCTTTTTAAAAAAAAAGAAAATAAATTCTGTTTAATAAAACTATTACAGAGTGGGTGTGTTCCGGTTTGTCATTCTCTGAATTACTAACTATCGACTACTGTGAGAAGTGTAATGTCAAACAGAGTATTTTAACATCTCCATCAAAAACACTTGTAAGACCAACAGGGGAACAGGAGACGTTTACACTATCAAGGGTTAGCCCAAAGAGACCGGCCAACACTACCACACCAAATCAAAATGTTGCAATCAAGTAATTTGCATCTGTCAGTATCACTCTCTTTTTAACTTTGAAACCTTCTTTTATCCTACCTTGCAGCCAAAACACTGACTCGTTTCCCTCGAATGCAATTTTAAGTCTGTCATTTTACTTGTATATATGTGTCTGTGGAATGAGTTGTCTTCCAATAGTCTAAAACCAAAGACCATGTGATCAGAAGATTGAGAAATCATGGCCTTTCGATGTTGAACCTGCAATCAGCCTGGGGTTGGGCTGGTAGACAGGTCTTATGGGAATACGTGATGGTTCACGTGATGAAATTTGAACATTCTTGCGTGGCTCTTTGTTATAGCGGCGGTAGTTCGAATGATTGTTCATTCAGTTCTGTATAACTTAGGCTTTGCACCAAATAAAAGGCCCCATGTAAAGAACTGCTCATCTTCAATGCAGTACGCTGATGTTAAGATTTTTGTACTACCCTGTATTGATCACGCTCATTGTAATTAGCATTGAAAAAATGGCTTAAAAAAGGACACAGAATTGAAGCTTTTTTTGCCCTGTCACATCCTATTTCCTGTTTACTGTAGGAGGGCAATCCTGTATCTTACTGACACTTTTTTTTGTTTTATATGTTATACATCTCACATATTTAAAACTTGTTTAGATTTTTTTTATTCCGGTAGTGGTGTCCAGAGGGCAGAGAGAAAGGGACAAGCAGTTGGAACAGAGGGTAGCCTATTTTTATTATGTCCATAGATACTGTGCATTCAGAAAGTATTCAGACCCCTTCAGTATTCAGAAAGTATTCAGACCCCTTCAGTATTCAGAAAGTATTCAGACCC
>JACXGI010011835.1:0-13540 GCA_016801175.1 Esox masquinongy | reverse complement strand
CAATCACACTTGAAATTGAGTTAATGTGCATCCTATTTCCATTGATCATTTTGAGATGTTTCTATTACTTCATTGGAGTCCACCTGTGGTAAATTCAATTGCTTGAACAAGGCACACCTGTCTGTATAAGGGCCCACAGTTGACAGTTCATGTCAGAGCAAAAACCAAGGGATGAGGTTGAGTTGTCTGTAGAGCTATGAGACAGGATTGTGTTGATCTATGGAAGGGTACCAAAATATTTCTGCAGCGTTGAAGGTCCCCTAGAACACGGACTCCATGATTCTTAAATGGAATCACCAACACTTCCTACAGCTGTCCTCCCAGCCAAACTGAGCAATTTGGGGAGAAGGGCTTTGGTCTGGGAGGTGACCAAAAACCTCTTACTAAAAGGCATATTACAGACTGCTGAGAGTCCTTTTGGCAACTCCAAACCAGCTGTCATGTGCCTTTCCTGAGGTCTGGCTTCTGTCTGGCCAGTCTACAATCAAGGCCTGATTGGTGGAGTTGTCCTGGAAGATCCTCCCATGTCCACACAAGAACTCTGGAGCTCTGTCAGAGTGACCATCGGTTTCTTGTTATTCATTGTATGCATATTCTTGGTTAGTATTTATTTATTGTCTGTTCCCTTTAAACTCTGCATGGTTAGAGAAGGGTCTGTAAGTTAACATTTCTGTGTGAGTCTGCACTTGTCGTTTATGATGCATGTGTCTAATAAGTGCCGGGACCTCTGATCCACTTTAATCAAAACCTATCGCAATGAGCCCAACTGCAGTCCCTCTGATCATCCTTGGCATTTGTAAGTATCCTCTCCCCGACGAACATCTGAAAACAAAATCGATTTAATTGACTATCCTTCTGGGAACTATGGTGTGATGGCGTCCCATTGTGTGGCATTTCGTCCTGTCACCATGTCATTTAGGGAATGTCAAAGCTCGCCAGTCGGTCCAATCCAGTGATCCATCTCTCCAGCACTCCAAGCCTTGCTGCAGCTCTTTTACACAACAGCCAGCTGTGGTGTGGCGTGAGCCATCTGGTCCCCACGCTTCTCGGCTCCCAGTTCTCTCCTCTATTGCAGTATACGCTCATCAGATGGTTCTGTTTATGCATCTAACAGTCTGCCTTTCAAATCCTAGAGTGAATAAAGCTGAACATTGAGAGTTCAGATTAAAACAGGAAACACATCACATCCTGACCATGTCTTATGCCAGTGGTTTGTCATGCATGCAAATGAAATGGGAAGACTCAACGTCCCAAAAGCCAATCCAAAGGAGAGGCCCCTTGGCAGCATCTTCGCAGCATCCTATTCTCCTCAGATCCACTCTCTGTGTGGAAGTTGGCAGCTTCTTAGTGGAACCTGGATCCACCACATTTACACCCTTGTGAATAAAATGAGTGCACCTTTTGTTACTTGGGTGTAAATGGTGACCAAGTCACAGCAAAGGCAGCAGGCATGGTGATGACTTCACAACCTGGGATTATCTTCAAACACTGCCCAGGACCTGCATGAGCCTCTAAAGAAACCAACAAGCAGCAATACGGCAGGCTTACCAGGCCTCCGGCAGGACTTGTCACACTCAACACCTAACCAGATTTTAACCTACTGTGTACTGGCTCTATCAGTGATGGAGCAGATATGGGCCTGGGATATAAAATATTATGCTTTTTCACATAGCTTGTTCTTTTTCTTGGCAGAGGGACTCATTGGTCCAACAAATGTGATGCTACCACATTCCGATAAATGGCTGACAGGGAGATAGGATTTCCAAGCTGTATTTTTGTTTTACTGCGTCTACTTTGGCGCTGAGACGTACAGTACCATGGAACAAATCAGTACAAAATGTCATCAAATATACACCTTTATTCTGATTTCCTCACCAGGATCACAGTCATTATTCACCAATGAAAAGAAAACACATCATCTCACTATGTCAACAGCTTTATTCTAATGGAATAGAAGGACAAAAACATTTCTCTCCCAAAGAATAAGAGGCAGGAGAAATTAATCTAGACATGAGTTTAATTTAGGTTTATGTTCCCTACGTATTCCCACAAACAAAATAACAGAAATGGGACTGCGTCTTGATCCGCTACGACCAGAATCATCCAAGGCTGAATCTTGTTGCTTTCTCATGGGATAAAGGGATGTTTGTTGGCTGGTAAAAGGTAAAGGTAAATATACTGTATGCTTGGCCTACAGGCAAAACAAACAAAGTTTGGAACTAACTTGTACACATTGCAACAGCTTGCAACAAATTGCAATAAAATAAACTACACTCTACACTGAAATGCACTTGACATTTTTCAAGTCTGTAAACCCATTTGTGTGATAAATAGACGGTGAACAAGCTCCTACTTAATCACTACTTCAGCATATATTTTGTAGCTGCGCCAAAACACTGGTGTGAGTTTGGGTGTGCAAAATCTGTTTTTGAAAAGTAGAGTCATTATACAAATTCACCTATGTTATCAGGGCAAATCACAATCTGCGCAATTGCCGCTTTGCTCCCCTTGGTCAACAATGAATCAAAGGCATAAAAGGGCCATTAAATCACTGAGAGAAGAGAAGCAGAGTTCATGTACAGGATCCGTCCTCCACTATTGCAAATGAATGTAAGTTAATTTGCAATGCAGTTTACAGTATACATTCTACATTTTGTTTGTGTGCTCCCTCATTGGACAGAGAGCACTACCGTGTGCCCATGGCCCAACAAGACACATTCTGCCAGTGTCACTGATCCCCAGTGTGGTCACTCAGCCTCCTTGTGCATGCACCACACCAGCGTCTGTCCCACGCCTGTCATTGTCACCACATGGAAACCAATCTTTTCCAACTTGTCCAACACCAACCGCGGGGGATCATCCACATGGTACTCCGAGCTGTAAGAAGCACAACAGTTTTTTCCTTCATCGCCACAAATGCAAAATGTAAAACTGATTCTGTAAACTATAAGGAGTACTTGCTATAACACATACAAGAAGACTCAGCTCCGTGAGCCAGGATTGGGTTTGATCATTCCCTCCACACCTTGGTTCATTTCCCACAAGCACTTGTGGCAGAGGCACAATGACAATATTTTTTGTTGTGTGTTCAATCAGCTCTGCTGGTCAGCTCCCAAACCAAAGCATCAGTTACCATCCAACTCTGGTACAGCTTAACCTTCCCTACTACACCATTATTCCATGGTTCTTTGGCTCAAAATTGTAAGATGATCTTGGGCTATGAAAGTAAGATTACTTCTCTGACCCAGTAGAGCTGCACCAGGTACTGGTATGTACCAGGAAGGACGGGGGTCTATGAAATATACTCAACACTCACAAATTGTTACCCAGTATGGTGGTTTTCGTGGCTCCCAGGTAGTTCATTATGGCCGGATCAGAGTACTCATCTCCTACCATAGTCGGTCCAGTTTCCTGGAAAACAACACACATCACTGCCACTATGTCACAGCATTCAATGTCATAAAGACAGACTTTTTTTTGGCCTGGCACTTTGTGTCCCAACAGTCCACCTGCATCAGCCTTAATAATTATTTACTATATATAGTTACTACCACCCCTGACATAATTTGATCAAGATGTCTGGGTTTTGTGATTATTGGTGACATAAAAATGTTACCTAACGTGTGGGTGAAAAGCACGTTTGAAATATGGTTATTTTCACTAGTTGGTTAGTGACATGGCTAAAAAAGTTCAATTACATTATATATCGTTCTATTTTTGTAAAACAAAAAAACACACACACATCATAGCCTTGTTATATTTGTATTTTTTTCACTCTGTTATTTAAGTGAATATTGTAGACGCACATTATTGTAGTGCGGGTGATCCATTCAGGGTTTTCTCCTTACACAACCACAGAACAGTGAACGTGTTTTTAATTTGGGGCACTCAGAAATAAACAAATAAAAACATAGACCCCAGCCGAGCTGCTAACTTCGAACTGTAGTTCGAATTACATTTTTCTCCACGTTTGGTAACAATTTTAAATAACAGGTCATAGTTCGCCACTGTAAACACAAACAACACGTTCTAAAAGCTACGTAAGCTGCATAGAGTATACACACTATCTCATAAGTATATTGCGTGCGTCAACACAAAGCATGCAAACTATTAGATGACGGGAAGAGTAATACTAACCAGCCTTATCTGAGTACTAACGAGTAAATAGGGCATCCTAGATCTCAGCGGTTGAACGGGTCGTCCCCCAGGAATAGATGATGCGACCGTTACTTCAGAGTCGCGACTGTCCAGTAGCGCTCGCCCTGACAGCTCACACCGGAATGCAGAAACACCCCTCGCAACTGACCAATCCCAGCTCTCACTCATCCTCTGTCAACAAAGATGTTGCACGCGCTGTGTTCGCTTGCCCAATCCATATCTAAAGGAAAAAGTTAATTTAAACCCACAACTATACTTATTTTTTTTTTTTTAAATGAATTATATTAAAAGCTTAGCAATTTTTTGTGGCAGCGTGATTTATTTAAAGACAAACACCACCTCTATGGGTTTGTAAAGTGCAACTAAATGTTTTTTGGCTCTATACTCAAGCGTTATGTATTTGAAATTAATGTTTGAGGGAATGTAAATACATATTTTGTTTGAGAGTATTTTCATACGTACTTGTTTTACTGTTTAGAACAGAAGGGACTATGTAAATGTACATATTTAAAATCTGAAGAAGTCAATTTTAAAGTAGTCAAAAGCTCAAAAGTGGTTAAAGCACAGCTTTGCAGTGCAGCTATTTCAATGCAATCTAGATTGTTATCCTATTTGTCGACCTGGATAAGGATTGGTCAGACACTTTAGCGACTCCTTGAGGCGGGCTGAGCCTGCAAGGTCAATAGTGGTCATTAGCCAAGGAGCAAGCGTCTCCTTGTGCATGCACCACACCAGCATCTGTCCCACATCTGTCATTGTCACCACACAGAAGCCAATCATTTCCAAGTTGTCCAACACTAATCGCGGAGGATTGTCCACGTTTAAATCTTGCTAAATTTTAACAATCAATATGGATGATATTATGATCATAGATGATGTTGAATGAATCAAGAGCATTCCCCAAAAACAATGTTAACTTTGTAATTTTGAGAGGTTAATGTTTTTTTAGCATCTATACATTTCTCCCTCATCATTATTACATCATTATTCATGATTCCCTTTATATCATAACATTACCAGAATTTATTTGTGTTCACTACACCAAGTCCATCACGTAGCTTAACCTGGGTCTATCCCACTTCTGTCTCGAGCCTGCAACCTTGGGCTCTGCAGCAAGGTACATTACTTGCCCCTCCAAATGGGGTATCCCTACAGTATTTTGGAGCAGTGGCTAGTGCACCTGGATGCAGAGCTAATATTGCAGGTTTGCAACCTTGCCTTGCCAAACCCTGCAGTATATATATTGTATATAGCCGACATTTGTTTTATGTTGCTGAAATATGTTGCTTGCATAAGTATTCAACCACAAATAGGGAACCTTTCAGCAGGACAATGATCCCAAGCACAAGGCCAATGCAACATTGGAATGGCTCATGAAAAAAAGGTTCAATTTCCTACAGTGGCTCAGAAAAAGTCTTGATCTCAATGCTATTAAGAATCTGTGGCACTATTTGAAAATTGCAGTTCATAAGCGTCAAACTGAAAAATCTGCCTAAAAGAATGGGCCAAAATTACTCTGACATGGTATGCAAAGGTAGTACATTAAAAACCCTGTTATTGCAGGGGTTTTAGGAGTGGAATACTTATGCAAGCAACATATTTCATTTTTTTATTACAATTATTTCCAAACATTAAACAAATGTAATCTTTGAATAATTGATTTTGAGTGTCAATGTTTTAAAATTAAATATCAAACAGAACAAAATGTCAGTGCACTATTTGTAAGTTAGTAAAATTAAAGAAATGGTCAAGGGTTTGAACACATTTGCAAGGCACTGTATATACTGTGTAGCATATCCTAAACATTGGTTTTGTATATTTAAAATAAATGTATTGAGCTAACAACTCGTTCTTGATGGTATCCCATAAAACTATACATTAGCTACTTCTTCAGTGGTTTATCTGCATCTGTTTCTGAAAGCACAGGGCAAAGCAACGCAAAAATCCAAGGCATACGACACACCACATTTTTTGAATTACTTGTGATGGAAAAAAGTTGGATAATTTCACCTGCAAGGAAACATCTCTCTGTCTCTCAAACAGTGAGCAACAATTCAGGCTCTATATAAAGTTAGTGGTAAGTTTTGCTCACTGTTTTTTGTAGTGTGAGAAGCTGACAGACTAGAGCAGAGAGGCGCAATTGAAGGTGCACAGACATGGATGTGAACAGAAGTAGCAGCCCAGATCTGACAGCCACACTCACAAATCAGGACAACGTCAAAAAGTTGTCACTGGCAAATCTTGAAATCTAACAACAATTGTAGATAAATGGCAACACTGAATAGCAGTCTGTGCATGGAACAAATCCTGAGTGACTGCTTTTGACCAGTGTGATTTTTTTTTTCTTTAATGATTTGAGTACAGTTTTTTGTAAATGGTAGAACATGAAAATTCGCTTCAGTAATAGAGATTGTGTAGTTTTGCCTCATATTCATAATTTAACCTCAAATTGTCCCTTGTTGCTCAGTCAGTAGATACTGATGCTTTTAACACCAGGGTTGTGAGTTCAAATCCCACAGGGGACCAATTAGAAAAAATATGGAAATATAGGTACTCATTACTTAAAGTTGCTCTGGATGGTAGCATCTGCTAAATTACAAAAATGTAAATGGATCAAATTGGAGTACACGCAAATTTGACTTTACTGTCCAAATATAGACCTATGGAGGGTAGTGTAAGTTTGTTTACATTTCTTAAAGATTTTATCTGGGAAGTGAACTCTGGTAATGTTGCAATCAGAGCATCTGCCATGTTCATGGTTTTCTCAGTTCAGCTCAGGTTTCTTTTTTAATTCTGTGGCTTTGAAATAGTACATTATGGTCCACTGTGGTTTCAGCCAAATCACGGATGTGTAGCAATCATAGACTTTCCATATGTGAACAAGCAAGTTGGCTCAAATAACTAAAATAGAAACCTTGTCTGTCAGTTCTAGTGGTTGACCAATGTCTTTAGTTTTTCTGACCTCTGTGTTTTGTATCTGTCCACGCATATTATTCTTTCCACCAGATATTACCTGCTGGTTAATATGAAGCTGCCTTTTCAGTTTTGTTACAAATAACCTTAGCATTCAATCTAGATCAATGTGTTACTACATGTTTACATACAATTCTCAGTACCATTTTTCTGTCTGGATCTCTAATTTCCTTTTCTGAGATTTATTAATTTCCCTTTTTGAGAAGCAAAGATAAATGTGGATTAGTGGTGCAAGGCTGTGGAGGGAAATGAAAGACATGACCCATATCCAAACAATGGAGTGGGCTTAGATAAAATCAGCAATATGAATGTAATGTCCTTTTGATGCCAAATAAGACTTGACAGGCAATCAGTTTGGCTTTGCAGGTCATGCTCACCAGGACTGGTAATTCATAGTGTGATCACACATCTTGATAATTCTCTGATGGGAGGAGATGAGCGAGAGTAAACCAGACTTTACTCATGCCACACAAAATCCACTGCATGCACTTTGTTAAACCAAGTTACTCTTTGAACAACATTTAATTGGCATGTCCCACATTATATATTAATAACACAATAAAACCAATGTCATTATCAAATGATATCTTGCACACAACATTACAGAGCATAAACCTAACCCCAAACTTTTTAACTACTCAACTTAGGTCTTGAAGGCCAAAACAGTTATTTTTTGTATCTACCTGCTAGTTTATTACACTCACCCGGTATCCCAGTCTGAATTAGTCCCCGATATAAAAGAAGATTAAAAGGGTTTTATTCTTACAAGATTGCAGATGAAGGCCTGACTGCTACCTATTCCTATTGACAGATGAGAGGTTTGATGAGAAGACTGCCATCTGCTGGTTTTGTACACTAATGTCACCATTGAGGTTTTTAAACCGCTTTACCAGGTAAATTGACACATTCTCATTTACAGCCATGACCTGGGAACAATTAACTGCTTCGCTCAGGGACAGACAGTACATGGGATTCAATTTAACAACCTCTTGGTTACTGATCAGATGCTCTAACCACTAGTGTACCTGCCCCCCCACCCCCCCCAATCCCACGCCCCCAAATGAGTGATATAATGAGTTGATTTAATCCCAGAGCTGATGTATACAACAATGCCCACATTAGTAGAATGTTGCAGATTATAATTTGAACGTGTCTGTAACAAAAATAAGTTTTCCAGATATAACCAGATTAAACCAGATTTGTGAACAGAAATTGGTTGAGAACAAATGAGCAGTAGTTTTAAAATGGGAAGCATGGTTTCTCAGAAAGTCTATTTTATTGCACTCTGAAGAGCAGAGGAGACCTGATTCAGGAAAGAAAACAGGAAACCAGTGGGGCTGTCACTGCTGTAGTCCAAAACCAAATGAAAGACCCCTCCTTCTAAAAACAGTATGTTTCTGGGCCTCACTGAATGTCCTGTGGTCCTCAGAGAAACTTCCTGATCTAGCTCATCTGCTGTGCATTACTGAAGTGTTGGGTCATCTTTACTGTGACCTGGAGGGACAATGGGGCTCATCAGCCTGCCCAGGCACAGGAAGCAGTTTGCTTTGACAAGGGCCTCTCCTTAACCTTCTCACCACTGAAGCAGTGCTCAGGCTCTACATGAATAACATAAGCGCACAAACACACACACACACACACACACACAACATTTTCTTTGCTGAATGCAGAGGAAGCACATATTTCACAACTTGTTTTTATTTTAATGTCCTGCCACCTACAATGCCGGTTTTCAAATTCCGTAATTTTCCGTTTATAAACCACAGCTTTGAAAACATATTCAACAACAGCGGTTAAAACATGGGTGCGGCTAATACACAAGTTTACACTCTTAAAAATCTTCCACCGGCGAACTTTTTTACAAATTATTGCTTGACAATGTAGAGCTCTCAGAAGGTAGCAAATATGATATAATTGACATTAAAGGGTTTTCAAAAACATCTTTTATTCTTCAACAGATTAATTTTGGTAGCGCCCTATGACAGATATTAATGTACAATGTATGTATGAGTCATAATTCTCCAGGCGAATGCAGTTTAAATATGGGTGAGGTTAATACTCGGGTTTGTATACACACAAAGCAATAAAATGAATGGTACAGTTTATACACGGTGCGGGTTATGAACAGGGAATTACGGTATGTACGGTTTATACACGGTGCGGGTTATGAACAGGAAATTACGGTATGTACGGTTTATACACGGTGCGGGTTATGAACAGGGAATTACGGTATGTATGGTTTATACACGGTGCGGGTTATGAACAGGGAATTACGGTATGTGCGGTTTATACACGGTGCGGGTTATGAACAGGAAATTACGGTATGTACGGTTTATACACGGTGCGGGCTATGAACAGGGAATTACGGTATGTGTGGTTTATACACGGTGCAGGTTATGAACAGGGAATTACGGTATGTACGGTTTATACACGGTGCGGGTTATGAACATGGAATTACGGTATGTACCAACTCTTGAAAGGTCATAGTTATGCTTAAAATGAGAGACCTCTGGAGGGTACTGTATATTGTCTCCCAGGCAGCAGTACGATTACGACAAGTCGAATTCTAGGTACGGGAAATTGTTCTAGGTGAAAAGGAAACATCCCACACAAGATTTATTTGCTATGAGGATGCGTGGGTTAGGGCTAGAAACTAAGGTATCATACTAGACTTCACTGCTAAAGTGATCTGTTTAAATCATGGATGTTTTTTTGTGGGCTGGATGAATAATTTGAAACGACAAAGGACACTTAAGTTGTAACAGAAAGTGAAATAAAATAGTTGGCCTTTGTACATAAGCAGGCAAACTGTATGTGGTTACATCACAAAGCTTGAGAGTGAGTTTCCAACTGCTTTAAATGAATCTACAATGGAGAAATGACAATGAGAAGAGTGGCGGACGTTTTACTGAACAGGGACAGCATTGTTTGGGAACTTCTATCAAATCTGCCCAATAACTTCTGTGTCCCTCAGACAAATGCCTCAGTTGTCAGAGTAGACTAACAGGACCGTACAGTATATTAACTACTGTGTGTACTGTAAGTGGTTCCCCTCAGGATAGTTCCCCAGTGCCGTCCATTAGTTTCTCCTACCTGGCATGTGGAACAGCTCTGAGAGATTCATCCCTGACCTAATTTCTGCTCAGTCATTTTCCTAATTACTCTTGACAGCTTATTTAAAGCGGCCTTCTGCCGTAAATGTTACCCAGTATCCTCGGTAACAACAGTGGGGAGCTCATCATTCTCCTGCAGACCACTGTCTCCATGTCCTGTGGACTGTTCAGCGTACTGTACCTGGCCCAGATGTTCTACATATTCACTATCAGACTGCTTTTTCAGAGGAAAAGAATGTCACTCTTTATTAGGTCCTCCATTGTATTACTGTTATGGTATTGGGAATAATGGCTGGCCTAAATCTGTTGAATGTGTTTATAGTATCATTCTGCTCCTTTGGTATCTGTTCCCTCATTATTCCGGGCCTTTGTCTGACCATGGGTCTGGTCTGCATTTAGCAGGATTAATTATCAACACCCTGCTAGCCTGAGGTGTTTCTGGATGCATCTGAGAGCACAGAGCACTAGTCAGATACTCTTTGCTATATACAACAGTCTTGGCTGCTACTTCCTACTAATCCATTATACTTGATTTCCCGTCAAAATGCAGAATTAAGAATTTTTTTAAAGAAATCATTTTAAAACAAGACATTTTTGTGAAGAAGAAAATATTGAACAAAAACTTGGTCAAGTTATTCTTTAAAGTAAACATTTCCGTTTTTGCTTAATAATGCAGAAACTTGTCACTTAGCAGTAGTTTGTTTTCGTAAAGGCCAAAGAGGTGGGTTATAGTTAGCTTTCCACACCTGACAGTTGAAGATTGCCAACCCTGTTGCCAGAAAAGTTTGGGATGCTGCAAAAAATGTGAATAAAAACAGAATGCAATGATGTGCAAATCATTTATTCCTATTTTTAACGGAAAATAGTACAAAGACAACATATCAAATTTTGAACTAGAGAAATTCAATTGTTTTTGGAAAAATACATGCCCATTTTCAATTTGATGCCAGCAACACGTTTCAAAAAAGTTAGGACCGGGGCATGTTTACCACTGTGTTGCATCACCTCTTCTTTTAACAATACTCTGTAAGCGTTTGGGAACTGAGGAGACCAATTGCTGTAGTTTTGAAAGTAAAATGTTTTCCCATTCTTGCTTGAAATAGGATTTCAGCTACTCAACAGTTTGTTGCATCTGTCCCAATATTTCTTGAAATGTATTGCTGGCATCAAATTCAAAGTGGGCATACCTTTTTCAAGAAATTATAAAATGTCTCAGTTTCAACATTTGATATGTTGTCAATGTACTATTTTCTATTGAATATAGGGTTTAAATGATTTGCACATCATTGCATTCTGTTTTTATTTGCATTTTACGCAGTGTCCCAACTTTTTTGGAAACAGGGTTATATAAGTCATAAATATAAATATAAAATCTTAAAAAGCTGATTTGCCAAAATTGGTATTCAAATTGTTCCTCAGCACGCCCATAAGGTGAAGCCTTTATTCAAAGTTTCTAAGCCCCTACAAGATATTGGCAGTGGACGTCAAATTGTAACTTCTCAAAAGAAGCCTTGGATTCAGGAGAGAGCACTGTCAAACAGCTGTATGTGTTGACAACAAGAAATGCTACACGTTTCTCAACCATTTGGTAAGATTTCCACCCTGTACCACTCCAGTTTAGCTTCTCCATCAAGGAGCAGATGAGAGGAACACAGGAGTAGGAAGGACAACCTGGACTCCTGCTGAAAGTCACGTGATGAACATACCTTGCCTGGGTTGACATCCTGGTTTTTATTAGAGTGCAGCATGAGGCTGTTGACTATGAGCAGACGTGTTCAGAGTATCATCCCTGGATAGGAACTGGATAAACAACACAACAACGAGCTACAACAAGCTGTAGAAAACCCAAAGCAACAGCTTGATTGGGTTAAACTACAACAACAACTTCAAGACAGGAAAACAGTTTCCCAGATACCTGGCTTTCCAGATCGCTGTGAACAGGGAGCGGTTAGATTAGTTTACTGTAAAAATATGACTGGTTGGCCATATAAATAAGATTACGTGAGGTGTTTTTTATATTACACGATTTTGGACAACAGCTGGAGTGGCTCCGCTATAAAAAGTGAGAGAAGAGGTACTCTAGTTTGAACAGGAGGGAATAAAAAGTGGATAGAGGCAAATGGGGAACGAATTATGATCCTACCTTTGTGGCAAGCCTCTTGGTCTGGTGATATTATTCAACCAAATGTTATGATACTATAGTTACGTATCTGTGATAAAGTTTTATTTCTCCATGTGAAAGCCTTGTAAGTGTTTTTGATTTATTAAGACTGATAAACCCTAAACTGATCTGCTAGCTACACACTGACATGAAGTGTTTCTACTTAACATGGCCCGCCCTTATTTTCCTTTAATAAATCATTGCAATCTGGAGCCCATTGAAATAATTGGCCTCTGGTTCATCTCCACTTAACAAAGACACCACTCAGTCTAAGAGTGACCTCATGGGAAAACCGTGGTGGTTGGTGAACCCAGATACCTGTGGCACTGCACTGTGTCACACAGATGTAGAGAGAGACAAAACAAGAAAGAGAGAGAGAGAAAGCGAAAGACAGCAGCAGAATGTGTAACGAGGTGAAAAAAAGCTTGAAGTGCTGCTGCCTTACTGTAGTTTCAGCTCTCCACTTAGAGTCAGAGACGAAAAGATGAGTGTCCATTATGTGATAATGATGTCACTGGACTATTGCGTTTATGAAGTCCATATGTCTGGGGATACCCATTGAGATAGTTCTTTCTGTTACTGTTCCAATGAAAATCTATCTTACAGAGCCCAGAGACACAGTGCCCATACACTATGACCACAGAACCACCGGAGAGAACCAGCAACTACCATGACGTCTGAGCCCTTAGCATGGCTTGTCTTTATGAGAATAAGTCAGGTTATGCTGGAGGTATGTACAGTGAGGGAAAAAATTATTTCATCCCCTGCTGATTTTGCACGTTTGCCCACTGACAAAGAAGTGATCAGTCTATAATTTTAATGGCAGGTTTATTTGAACAGTGAGAGACAGAATAACAACAAAAAAATTCAGAAAAACGCATGTCAAAAATTTTATAAATTGATTTGCATTTTAATGAGTGAAATAAGTATTTGATTCCCTCTCAATCAGAAAGATTTCTGGCTCCCAGGTGTCTTTTATACAGGTAATGAGCTGAGATTAGGAGCACACTCTTAAAGGGAGTGCTCCTAATCTCAGCTTGTTACCTGTATAAAAGACACCTGTCCACAGAAGCAATCAATCAATCAGATTCCAAACTCTCCACCATGGCCAAGACCAAAGAGCTGTCCAAGGATG
>JACXGI010011834.1:0-24097 GCA_016801175.1 Esox masquinongy | reverse complement strand
TCTGGAAACTCATTGAGGAACATTGTGTATGGCCCGGGGGGCCTGTACATAGTAGCTATGTAAAACGATTTATCAGCCTGGTTAACTTTCATTAGTAAAACTTCAAAAGAATGAAAACCAGTGATGTGTTTGAGAGTAAATTTATATTTACTGTCATAAATATTAGCAACACCCCCTCCTTTTCGGGATGCACGGGGGACCTGATATATACCTGATTCCATCCTTCTAGAGGTAGCCCCCCATACCTGATTCCATCCTTCTAGAGGTAGCCCCCCATACCTGATTCCATCCTTCTAGAGGTAGTCCCCATACCTGATTCCATACTTCCAGAGATAGCCCCCATACCTGATTCCATACTTCCAGAGGTAGCCCCCCATACCTGATTCCATACTTCCAGAGGTAGTCCCCATACCTGATTCCATCCTTCCAGAGGTAGCCCCCATACCTGATTCCATACTTCCAGGGGTAGCCCCCCATACCTGATTCCATCCTTCTAGAGGTAGCCCCCCATACCTGATTCCATCCTTCCCTCCTAGCCAACAGAGGTTGTCAGCCAGAGGAACACACAAGGTTTAGGCACAGACGAGGGTTAGGCACAGACGAGGTTAAGACAGACAAGGTTTAGGTACAGACGAGGTTATAACGCAGACAAGGTTTAGGCACAGACGAGGGTTAGGCACAGACAAGGTTTAGGCAGACAAGGTTAAGAAACAGATAAGGAAACGACCCAGACAAGGTTTAGGCACAGACAAGGTTAAGATAGATGAGGTTTAGGCACAGACAAGGTTAAAATGCAGACAACGTTTAGGCACAGACGAGGGTTAGGCACAGACGAGATTTAGGCAGACAAGGTTAAGAAATAGTCATGGTTTGGGCACAAACAAGGTTAAGACACAGACGAGGTTTAGGCACAGTAAATGCCTGAACCAGGACTGTGGTAGTCAACTCATTTCTAAGTTCAAAAATCTAAAGGAGACAACAGTTCTCTTAACTCTTTCATTCAGTCTTTCTTGCTCTCCCTGTAACACACATACACACACACACAGTCAGTTTAAACCATTATATATTAACGCTGCCCTTCTATCTTTCTTATCCAATCTCTGCAGTAACATTTGCTCTCTGTAAGACATTCACATGTATATTTTAGTCATTTAGCTGACGTTCTTATCCAAAGGGATTTATAGTACATACATTATCATTTTCTTGATTCATTCATTGGTAGTAGTGTAGAAAACCCTGAGGGGAGGGCCAGACTAGAAATCTGGTAATGCCAGTGGTGTCAACACTGGCATTACCAGTGTTGGCAATGGGACACTTAAAGACGACAGACATTTAGGAAACTCATTGAACATCACATCCGATGGACCCACAAAACCCCAATCAAAGGCCAAGAAAGGTACTCTTCTATTTTGACACTGCTCTTCTTTTTATCCACAACTGTGTAAAATAGAAATTAAAATAATATTCAGGACTGTGGAAATATACTGAAGGCCAGATTATTGAGATCATTTATACAGAAACTACGTAATCATCTGACTGTGAGCCAAACACAACAATCACCTCACTCTTGATATAAATTATTTTCCAACTTTATTTGACCTAAGCCAAATATCAACTCAGTGACCAGACCAGAACAAAGCAGATAAACATGTATGAAGAGAAACAGGCCATTTGACAAGCAATGGTATCATCAGTCAACTAGTCATGCAACCAGCCAGTTAGCCAGCCAGCAAGTCGGTCAAATGGTCAACAATCCAGCCAACCAGTTAGCCAAGAGGTCAATCAGCCAGGAGGTCAATCAGCCAGGAGGTCAATCAGCCAAGATGTCAATCAGCCAAGAGGTCAATCAGCCAGGAGGTCAGTCAGCCAGGAGGTCAATCAGCAGGAGGTCAATCAGCCAGGAGGTCAGTCAGCCAGGAGGTCAGTCAGCCAGGAGGTCAATCAGCCAGGAGGTCAATCAGCCAGGAGGTCGATCAACCAGTCAAAGACACTCCAAATCCTACTTCAAGGCAAAACTGCCAGTCATGAAATCAAAAATATGTATAGTTTAAGGGACTCGTTTTCAGATAATAGAGTGTCAGTATTTGAAACAGCTAATCTACTGTCAAGAAATACATTGCTGCATGCATCAGTCCAAGGTGCAAAAATGTGATTGCTTATTTATCGATGATTGTGCATTTTTTTAAATGTTCATATAATATACAGTGTGTAGAATAATAGTAGAAGGACAGAGTATAGCTAATCCAACAGTGTTGTAATTTGCTGTGATATTTGTGAAAATCGAATGTGTAGCTTTAAAGAACATAAAATTGTATATATTCTCAGGGGTTTTATACCAGAAGAACCTCAGCACCCGAAATCTTTAGATATGAAAATCCACTTACTGACAAAAATCCAATCCACTTATTAACAGATATTATTGGCTTCTAAGTTTCTTTTATTCCCAGGTCAGTTATTAAGGCAAGGCAACTTTATTTGTATAGCACTATTTCATACACGCCGCAGACTCGATGTGCTTCACATAAAAGCATGTTATATAATAAAATAGTGACGGGACGCGCAAAGCGGATGCTTTGAGGCTTACTTCAAAATTTCAGCCCAGTCTGCTGGAAGCGAAAGGGCCAAGGCTTGTATCCGAGCAACAATATCACATGACTGATGATGTTTGAAGCTTTGGACCACACGCAACCATCTGATGGGTTTTGAAAGACATGGCGCTTTCGAATCATGCTTTAATACATATGAAACTAAATTAGTCTACAGCCAAATTATCAAGTGAATGTCAAAACGTTTCTGCTACACATCATTCCTTATCAAAAACAAACGGGTATCCACAATACCGTAGACTCTTGTTAGAATTGGCTTAAAACTGTGGTAGGGACATCAGCTGGCTGACAACTCAGTGTAGATCTATGGATGGACATGTAGTTGTTTTAGAAAGCCCAGTTTGAGTCCCAATGTTTACTTTTTCATATATTGTTTTGCGTTTAACACTGGCAACACTGCAATTGTAATTTCTACTTCAGGAATATTTGCTCATCAGTTTTTAATATCACATCTTAAATCAAGCATTGGATCCACATATTTTCTGAACATTTAACTCCAGTATTTAGTCTACCATCCAGATGTATGATCAGGTGATGAATGACGTCTGAAGCTTTGTTTGATCGCATGCCAAGTTATTTACAAGTGCTTCCCATATATTGCACATAAACGTTAGCTAAGTTGGTAAAATTGGTAATTAGATAATAATGTGACATCACTGTCACAGTGTTAAATCCAGTCTTAGTTTAGGTTTTATGTGACAGCACACTTAGTTAAATAATTACATTTATTTTCATATAAATTATTATTTTGTCTTCCGCAGCCTCAATAATACCAAGGATGCAAAAGTTTTTAAATTATTGCTGATCAGGAGATTGAACCAAATTCTCTGATCGGGGCTTGCTGCAAAATTTTAACCCATTCTAATCCATGTGAAAGTGCCGAGGCTTGCATCAGTGTACTACCACCTGATTGATGATGTCTGAAGTTTACTCCTCCCTCAGAAATTCTTCCTCCGGAGTGTAATTTCCTCAGCTCCCTTAGGACTACTGGCAGGGGTGGAGGGCTAGCATCTGTATTCAATTCCACTTTCAAATGCCGGCAGACTCCTTCTGAAAGTTTTGCTAGTTTTGAACTGCAACTGTTTGAGTTCAACCATCCTTTTCCCATTTTGTGTGCGGTGGTGTATCGTCCACCTAAATTCAATAAGGATTTTTTACCGACTTCCTCCACCCTAGACCCTTCTGCACCTCTACTTCCTCCGCCCTAGACCCTTCTGCACCTCTACTTCCTCCGCCCTAGACCCTTCTACTCCTCTACTTCCTCTGCCCTAGACCCTTCTGCTCCCTCTACTTCCTCCGCCCTAGACCCTTCTGCTCCCTCTACTTCCTCCACCCTAGACCCTTCTACTCCTCTACTTCCTCCACCCTAGACCCTTCTGCTTCCTCTACTTCCTCTGCCCTAGACCCTTCTGCTCCTCTACTTCCTCCGCCCTAGACCCTTCTGCTCCCTCTACTTCCTCCGCCCTAGACCCTTCTGCTCCCTCTACTTCCTCCGCCCTAGACCCTTCTGCTCCCTCTACTTCCTCCACCCTAGACCCTTCTGCTCCTCTGCTTCCTCTGCCCTAGACCCTTCTGCTCCTCTGCTTCCTCTGCCCTAGACCCTTCTGCTCCTCTGCTTCCTCTGCCCTAGACCCTTCTGCTCCCTCTACTTTCTCAGCTGTCTTCAATCAGTTTGAGCCTGAATCACTTTCATTATTAACAAAGGTAGTTCGTACCATGCGCCCCACAAACTGTCCCCTGGATACCGTTCCCTCTCGTCTTTTAAAATATGTTTTTGATATGGTTGGGCCCAGTATTTATATTCTGATTAATACTTGCCTTATTTCTGGGTGTGTTCCAGCTGCTTTTAAACATGCTGTAGTACAGCCTCTTATTAAAAAAAAAACCTGGATCCTAATGTTCTTTCAAATTTTAGGCCCATTTCTAAGCTACCTTTTCTCTCTAAAGTACTAGAGAGAGTAGTTCTTAAACAATTGACAATGTTTTTAGAAAATCATGATATCCAGGAAAGGTTTCAGTCCACTTCAAGCTTCAAGCCACTTCACAGTATTGAAACGGCACTCTTAAGAGTTTTTAATGATCTCCTTGAAACTGTTGACTCAGGGAGCCCCGCTATTCTGGTGCTTCTGGACCTGTCTGCAGCTTTTGACACAGTGGATCATAGGATTCCCTTGAATCGCCTTGAACAGTCCATTGGCATCAAAGATGGTTCGAGTCATACCTGACTGATAGGAGTTTTTCGGTCCACCTAGCCGAATTTTCATCGACCACGGCACCTCTCACTTGTGGGGTCCCCCAAGGCTCCATTTTAGGCCCCACCCTTTTTTCACTATATATGTTGCCCTTGGGGTCCATTTTTAAAAAACACAATATCTCCTTTAATTGTTTTGCCGACGATGTACAAATTTAAATGCCGATAAAAACAACATCTAAAGACTCTGTACAGCCTATCTTAGATTGCTTAAAGGACATCAAAATCTGGTTGGCGATAAACTTTCTTACTTTAAATGAAAGTAAGACAGAGATTCTTATCTGTGGACATGGTAACTTGCTGGGTGATCCTCTTGGTACCCTAGGCCCTCTAGTCTCTTATAGTAGACCGTTTGTTAAGAATCTCGGTTTTATCTTTGTTAGCTCCTTCAAACTCGATAAGCAAATTAGTCTAGTAGTGAAATCTAGCTTCTTTCAGCTAAGAGTTTTGGCAAGGGTTAAGGTCTATCTTTTTTATTTTGAGAAAGTTATCCATGCATTTATTACGTCTCGGCTGGATTACCGTAATTCCTTGTACCTGGGGGTAGAGCAGAAAACCCTAAATTGGCTCCAGTTAGTACAAAATGCTGCCGCTCGACTTTTAACCGGTATAAGAAAACGGGAGCACCTAACACTAATTTTGGCCTCCCTCCATTGGCTTCCTGTTCATTTCAGGATTGATTTTAAGATTTTAATGTTTGTCTTTAAGGTTTTAAATGGAATGGCCCCTTTATATCTGTCTGAACTTTTACATGGTCATTCACCAGCCCGAGCACTGAGGTCAGCTAACCAGTTACTTCTAGCTGTCCCAAAAGCCCGGCTAAAAACTAGAGGGGATCGAGCTTTCACGGTGGGTGGTCCCATCCTCTGGAATAGCCTACCACTGCATATAGTAGGCTATTACAGACTATACACACTTTTAAGTCATTGCTAAAGACGCACCTTTTTACTCTGGCTTTTAATCTTAGCTGAGTTGGCATTAAATGTCTGTTTTGCTATTTTGTCTGTGCCTTGTTATGTGTATCTACATAATTTTTTACCTGTAAATTTCATATATTTTGTATACTTTGATATTTTGTCCTGTACAGCACTTTGGTCAACAACAGTTGTTTTAAATGTGCTTTATAAATAAATGTGACATTGACATTGAGATTGAAGCCTTGTTTGATCACATGCTTTTTCCAAAGCCTCTAGTAAAATGCAGGCTTCTATGGTTGTTCGGTACCTGAGACTTTCCAACACCGACCTCTAATTTTAGTAATGTATTTGAAAAAGTTGTTAGCATTGTAAGTCCAGCAATGGCACAGCTGGTAGTGTCGCCACCCTCAATCTAACCCTAACCCAAACTTGTTTTGGTGCAAGATCGAATCCGGATCATGTTTAGCTTTTTGAGTGCAAATGATACTGTTTATCGTAGTTTAATTTGTTTTATTTAGTGTATCTTATGACACTCTTACCTTTATAGTACAAAACATTAGAACGGATGCACAGTTGAAAAATGCTAGCTGGAAAGGCATGAAGAATGTGGGAGACGAACCTCGCATTCTAATTACCCTTCGCAAAGCGCACGTCTAACCACTGCACCATAAAGTATTGTAGGATATTATGGTAAATATGTATTTATAAACATTAAACATGTGATGTTTATTCCAGACCAGCAGTTGACATCACTTTGCAGTGAGTTCAAAAGCCTCAAGAGAATTAATCGTTTTTTGTCTAAATTTGACAAATGCCTTGACTGCTTCAGAAAGACTTGATTTCCCATCACTACAATAAAACAGAATATAAAAAGCATACCTAAAAGACACTGAAATTAAATTAAAGAATAAAATAATAAAATAAATATAAAACTTGTTTATCACTCCGCTAAAAATCAATGACAAACAATATACGCCTCTCTTTCTCTCAGAGTATATGCAAGGTTTGTAGAAAGCAATGGTGAACAAACATTTTTAGTCTGGATTTGAAAATAGTCAGAGTTGGAGCAAGTCTCAAATCTTTTGGAAGTTAATTCGGTCCCTGATGACCTGAGGCGTCTAAAGAGTTCATATTGTAAAAGCATTTTAGTGATGTATTTTGGCTCTAAACCATGTAGTGATTTATAGGTGAGCAGCAATATTTTTTGGTCTTTGTGAGCAGCATTCTGTATAAGCTGTAGCTGCTAAAGACCTTTTTTAGGGTGAAACAAAAAGAGACCATTACAATAGTCTAACATTCTAGTGGTGAAGTCATGAACAAAGTCTTGTTTGGACCTAAGTCATCTAAGTCTTGCTATTTTTTAAGGTGACAATAAGCTGATTTTATTACTTTTATGACTTGATAAGACTTGAAATTTAGAATCTAGGGAATCAAGGTGTGAGCAAAATTTTTGCCTTTCTTCTTTGACATTGAAGATCATTTTCTAAGTTTTGTCTTCATTTAGTTGAAGGACTTTCTGGGGCACCCAATTATTGACTTGCTCAATGCACTGGCCCAGCAAATCCATAGGACGATAGGCATTTGGTGATAGGGCTAAATAGATTAGAGTGTCATCCACATAACTATGGTAAGTGATATTGTTTTTTCGCATAGTTTGGCCTAGCAAGAGCATGTAGAGGTTGAATAGAGATGGCCCTAGGATTGAACCATGGGGGACTCCACACGTCACGTTAGTTAGCTCAGGTCCATAGTTGCCAATGGAAACAAAGTAGTTCCTGTGTTATTAAGCAATTTGAAAGAAGAGCCTTTTAGTTTAGGTTTAGGCCAAGTTTATTAGTTGAATGCAGCAACAAAAGACAACTGACAAACGTCCTACCTTATCCTCCTTAAACTTCCCCTGAATTCTCAGGTGAGCAGCACACTTAGCTTTAAGATTTTTTTCAGGATTTTATTAACAACAGTAACAATGGTAGATAAACATGCATGTACTTGGGTTCATCAACATACCTGAGTTCATCAACATACCAGGGTTTATCAACATACCTGGGTTCATCAACTTACTTGGGTTTATCAACATACCTGGGTTCATCAACTTACCTGGGTTTATCAATTTACCTGGGTTCATCAACTTACCTGGGTTTATCAACATACCTGGGTTCATCAACTTACCTGGGTTTATCAACATACCAGGTTTATCAACATACCTGGGTTTATCTACATACCTGGGTTCATCAACTAACCTGGGTTCATCAACATACCCGGGTCCATCAACATACCAGAGGCCTATACTAGCAGGATTTGGGGAAGCTAGCAAACTTCCGGTTGTACCCAGGGTTGTCAGTGTCACAAAGGTGGTTCACCTGTTATCGGGTTGCATCGCCATGGTAACTTATGATGCAAACCGAACCAGCTCCGGAGCAGGCTATATTCGAGATAACAGATTAACACGTCTAAAAGCACCGCCTATTGACCAATCAATTCTCAATTGAAAATGAGGTCACCATCAAGATCCCGTGGAGCTCAGTGCGTGGATAGTGAGAGGGTCTCTTAGAAAAGCAAGAATATTTAGAGACCGTCAAAACCCGTTGGCTTTCTCTGATTAGTAACTTTATGAAAGATATAAATTCTCAGTGGAGGGAATTACGTATCTTTGTCAGCTTCTTGAGCTGTATGTTGCCAGGGCGACACATTGAAGTCGTGTGCTTACAGTTCCAGAGACTGTATGCACAGCGTTGCGTTTTTTTGCTACAGGTAGTTTTATGTACGCTGTGGATGATGTGGAGAACATAAGCAATCTATTAAAGAGGGCTTTTATGAAATAGCAGGTAGACAATAACGTATGTTGACTACATCATCTATAAATAATGTAGACCCTATGACGTTTACTGCTGTACAGTTGTGCTCATAAGTTTGCATAGCCTGGCAGAATGTGTGAAATTTTGGCTTTGATTTTGAAAATATGACTGATGCACTCATGCAAAAAAAAATCCTTTTATTTAAGGATAGTGATCATATGAAGTCATTTGCTACTGAATGGGCATCAAATGACTTTCTGCTAGTGCTAGTAAACGCTCCTTAACTGTCCCCTCTGTCACATACCTAACACACAGAGCCAACTGTTCAGACTGCTTATCCCTGGCCTCATCTGCCACAATGGTTAGTTGCCAGGTTAATTAGGTTAATGCCAACATTCCAGCCTTCCACATCTCAGAGACTATGATGTCCGTAATCTCTTGAGCACAGCATTCAATCATGTCATTCTGAAATTCTGGAGAGAGATATGTTGCATTAGATGGCGTATGGTACCTTTCCAGGAAAGGGTGAAACTCCTTCAAAAGCTCTGTACATTCAAGAAAGTTCCCTCTATTTGTGTTTTCATTAGATTCATCATTGAACAAAATCACACGGCAAGAGCGAAGTCAAGAATGTCCGAAGCTAAGGTCTAAACATGGGATATCTGAGTACTAGGGGATGATATAAGGAGTGCGCTAAACAAAGGCTCAGTAAGTTGGCAACAGACAAACAATATCTCACAAGGGAGCTACAAAACAGAACTGAACAAAATAGGAACTACTAGAGAGCAGGTGAACAGAAATACAGGTGAAACTCATCAGAACTAACACAGGGTAGAAGTCTACATTCAAAAACAACAGTGAAACAACGTTACAAAACCAAACCAAAACATAAGAACAAACATTGGAAAACCCCAGACCTCAACCTGCTCTCTCTGCCATGGATCCACCGGGAGCTCCGTCTCGGGGGGGACACATGGTTGCCGACCTTCTAGTTGCCACCGTCCCTTTTCCACCGGCACACGGACGCATCCTGGACTGGACTAGTGCGTGCTTTCATGTGTTCAAGTGTTCAAGTGTGTGTGCCAAATCTTCTTTGAGTTTATTGCCTTGTTGCAACGCTATTTGTTTCCCCTGTGTTCGAGTTCGGGAGTGTTATTCTACGTTGTGATTATTGGCTGTTCATTGCAATCTCCTCGTCTGGTCCTTCACTCTCGCACATCGTGACACTTTCGACATTCCCCTTTAAGATATCATGAACATAATTTATTTAGGCCTAACAAAAGTAAGACATATGATGTAGAAATGTAACTTATTTTTTATTTTATTTTATTAACCTTTATTTAACCAGGAAAAGACTCCTTGAGATTAAGAATCTCTTTTACAAGAGTGCCCTGGCCAAGACAGGCAGCAGCATAATTAACACAGTTGCAGACATAAAACATATAACAATTTACAATGAAAATACATAATAAATTACAGGATCATAAAATATTAAAAAAAATATTCATCAATGTTCGGCGCAAATCATACACATACACAATCAAAACATCTACAGCCAGATAACCCTGCCTCCATGTAATTTAAAATGACATTAAAAGCTTCCAGTGAGACCAGCTCACAGAGATTCAGGTGTTTTTGCAAATGATTCCAAGCAGAGGGAGCAGCATATTTAAACGCCCTTTTTCGAAACTCAGTACGTACCTTAGGGACAGATAGTAAGAATAAGCCCGGGGAACGAAGACAGAATCTGCCCATTTTTTATAGCTTTATAAATAAAAATATGCCAATGATTAAGTCTACAGGTGGACAATGCAGACCATCCAACCCGAGCATACAAGAAGCAATGGTGAGTAAGGGCTTTAGAATTTGTAACAAACCTCAGTGCTTCATGGTAAACAGTATCCAACGCGTGTAGACTTTGCGTGGATGCATGCATGTATATAACATCGCCATAGTCCAGCACAGACATAAAGGTGGCAGAAACAAATCTCCTTTTGGCCTTGAAGGAAAAACACAACTTGTTTCTAAAGTAAAAACCCAATTTCAGCTTCAGTTTTTTCACCAACTGCTGAATGTGAGGCCCTTGGATACACTAAGAGAGCTAGAAGTGGTACCTTCTACCTGCACGCTCTGAGACCTGCCTGATAGATAATTTTCAAACCAGCAGGCTGTTTGTTCTGATAGTCCCACACTGAAAAGTCTTTGTTTCAATACTGTGTGATCCACGGTATCAAAATCTTTAGAGAAGTCAATGAAGAGGGCTGCACAATATTGCTTTTTGTCTAAGATTTCAATAAAATCATTAACTACTTTTAGGGCTGCTGTACTTGTACAGTGGTTTTTCCTAAAAGTCAGTTGATGTACTCCTGGATCATTTTAATGCCAAAATATTGAATGTCATGGATCGTGTTGCACCGGTAAAGGTAAAGAAAACTATGTGCAAACAGAAAACACCATGGAGAACCACCATGATGGTAAGCGCCCTGAAAAGAGAATGTAGGAAAGCAGAACGTACGTGGAGGAAAACTAAACTTCAAATCCACTATGAAATCTATAAACAAAGCCTTGGTAGCTTCAACAATGAGTTACGCAGGGCCAGACGGCAACATTTATCGGGAATGATCAACAAGAATATCAACAATACCCGCACTCTATTTGTCATGGTCGACAAGCTTACAAACCCAATAAAGCAGACAGCATCAGAACTCATGTCCTCTGTGAAATGTAATGAATTTGCGTGTTTCTTTAGTGAATAAATTCTAAGTATTAGACGGACCATCAGAACTATACAGTCTAACAAGGACACTGTACCGTCACTATGACCACCAAGACATAACTTGGTTATTATGTTGCAATTTAATACAATTGATCAAAAATCCCTAGAAGAAACAGTTCGACATCTTAAAGCTTCCACATGTTGTCTCAAAACACTGCCATCAGACTTTTTTAAAACGATTTTTAACTCCATAACAATAGATATACAGCAAATAGTTAACAGCTCTTTGCAATCAGACATTTTCCCAACGTCTCTAAAAACAGCTGCCATTAAGCCCCTATTAAAAAAGAGAACAATGGATGCATCTATAATGAACAACTATAGACCTGTATCAAATCTCCCTTTTATAGCCAAGATCATTGAGAAGGTTTTCTTCAATCAACTCAGCAATTTTGTGAACTCAAGCGGTCTCTTAGACAAATTTCAGTCAGGCTTCCGACCTCACCACAGTACTGAAACGGCCCTGATTAAAGTTTTAAATGATATACGGCTGAATACTGATTCAGATAAAGTTTTGGTTCTATTAGATCTCAGTAGAGCATTTGACACTGTAGATCATGGAACACTTATAGATAGGCTGGAAAATTGGGTAGGACTCTCCGGGACAGTCCTTGATTGGTTCAGATCTTATCTAGATGGTCGGAGTTACTTTGTCACCATTGGTAATCATGAATCTGATAGGGTGGCTATGACATGCGGAATTCCACAGGGATCAGTTCTCGGACCGCTTCTGTTTAATCTCTATATGCTACCTCTGGGCCAAATTCTACAGAACAACAACATTAACTACCACAGCTATGCTGATTATACTCAAATGTATATGGCACTCAAACCGTATGACAACAGCTCAATAGACTCACTGTGTCATTGTATAGAGAACATAAATACCTGGATGAACCAAAATTGTCTACAATTAAACTAAACCAAGATAACAGAGATTATTGTGTTTGGCAACAAAAATAAGAGAACTAATATTAGTAAAGAGCTGGATTCTCAGGCCCTAAAAACCAGGGATCAAGTGTGTAATCTTGGTGTTCTGATAGACTCAGACCTCACATTTAACAGTCATATCAAAGCGGTCACCAAAACAGCATTCTATCATCTTAAAAATATAGCAAGAATTAAGGGCCTGGTGTCCCAAAAAGACCAAGAGAAGCTCATCCATGCTTTTATCTCTAGTAGGGATGACTACTGTAATGGCCTCTTAACTGGACTCCCAAAAAAGACTGTAAAACAGCTGCAGCTCATTCAGAATGCGGCTGCTAGAATGTTAACCAGGATCAAGAGAACAGAGCACATCACTCCGGTTCTTAAATCTTTACATTGGCTTCCAGTCAGTCATAGAATAGATTTTAAAGTGGCACTTTTAGTGTATAAATCACTGAATGGTTTAGGCCCCAAATATATTTCCGATATGTTTGAAGAATATAAATCGAGCAGGGCTCTTAGATCCATGGACTCAGGTCAGCTAGTAGAGCCTAGAGTCCAAACTAAACATGGTCAAGCGGCGTTTAGCAGTTATGCTGCACACAACAGGAATAAACTACCAGAAGATCTTAGACGTGCCCCAAACGTATCAATTTTTAAATCCAGGTTAAAACACTTCTCTTTTCACGTGCCTATGACTGAGCACTTAAACTTAACCGCACTGTTTAGCCTTACAGCTTTTATAGCTTCCTATGTTTTTATCACATTTTATTCTATTTCTATTTTCTTATTCTATGTTTTATTATTATGCTGTTATTATATGATGTATTTTATATTTCTCTCTTTGATTTATTTTGTTATTACATTTATATTTTGCTATCTTTTACCAATCATAATGCAAGTTCTAGTGCTATCAGAGGAATAACCTCTGTGTAAATGTAACAATCTGCTGATGACGGATAATGCAAGTTCTTGTGCTGCTGTTTAGACATCGATGTAGGGTATTTTCTCACAAAAGGATTGATGAGTTTATCCAAGCGCTGGAGCGTGAGGATTGAGATACCGGGGTGGTTCAGTAAACAGTTCTGGTAACTGTAATTCATTGAGGATGAATATAAAATGCATGTACAGACATGGCATAAATGCACCCTGTAGAGAGCCAAGTAAGACATTGATGCAAAGATTATCTCACAAAGGGACTGACGGGTTCATCCTAGTGCTGGAATGTGAGGATTGAGATACCGGGGTGTTGAAGTTCATGCAGTCCCCCTGGAGACAGCTGAGTTAAAGAATTGTTTAATTCTATTGCATTTTTTATTTTTATTTTTCACTGTAAAGCACATTGAATTGCTTCTATGTATGAATTGTGCTATATAAATAAACTTGCTTGCTTGCTAAAACCTGATTGAAAATTAGACAAGATGTTATTAGGAAAGTACATAAGAACTCTTTTAGTTGTTCATTCACAAGAGATTCCAAAATCTTCACCAGGACAGACAATTTAGCGATGAGCCTGTAATTGTTTAAGACTGTCGGGTCACCCCCTTTCAACAGAACAAAAGCAGATTTCCATATGAGAGGAATTTCATTAGTGTCCAGGGAGAGATAAAAAAGATAAGTCAAAGGTGATGCAATAAAATCAGCTGCTAGCTTTAGAAAGTAAGGTTCCATGTTATCACGACCAGACGATTTCCTGGTGTCTAAAAGTTTGAGGGCTTTTTGCACCTTTAAGGTTGTGAATGGCATAAAACTAAAGGTCTGACTAACCGTTACATGACCATCAGAACAAACAGTCGGGCAATTCTCATGAGCAGTCAAACAAGGAACCAGTGAAATGCTCATTAAAACAACCAAACATTTCGGCCTTATCAGATATTTTACGTGAGTCCTTAAAATTGCATGGAGGAAGCTCTGTTTTCTAATTAGAAAAGCCAAAGCTGACCATTTTTATTTCCAGCTAAGGATTTTAATAGTTTTCCAAAATTTCAATTGATTGTTTAGATTGTTTGATGTTTCGGTAAGGAAATGGTCAGCTTTGGCTTTTCTAATTACGACTTTGCTGAAAAGCAGCCAGTCTGAATCAGGACTTGTTCTCCTGGCTTTTGCCCAAGCCTCCTTGCACTCATGAAGTGAGTTAGCTAAATCTGTATTGAACCATGCATTGTTTCGGCCTTTAACTCTGTACTTTCTGAAGGGAGCATGCTAGTCAACAATTTCTGTAAAAATATCATAAAAAAATGTCCAGGCATTTTCAACATCAGCAATGAGGTACATTTTCTCCCAATCAAAGTGAAACAGGTCTTGAAAAAACCCTTGTTCAGTAAAATGTTTCATGTCACTCTTTATAATGATGAGTGGCTTAGTTTTGGGAATTTTTGTATTTCTAACTGTGGCAACAACACAGTGGTCACTAATGTCATTTGCAAATACAGAAGCAGCTGTGTTTTTATGAGGAACATTGGTTAGGATTAAATCAATTATAGATAATTTTTCAGGACATTTCATATGAGGTCTAGTGGGACTGTTGACAATCTGAAAGAGGTTTAACGAGTCACAATAAGCTTTAAAATCATCAGATACTGGTTGGAGCCAGTTCCAGTTTAAATCTCCAATAACTACAATTTCATTAAAATTCAGTCCAGATAGAAGCTGTATTAAAGAGGGTAGAGTACCACTGACAGCTGAAGGTGTCCTATAGCAGCCTACGACAGGAATATGGAGAGTTTTAGAGACCTGAAGATCAAGAGCTAAAAATTCGAGTTGCTTACTCACTGAACAAGAGAGAAGCACATTCACATGAAACATACTTTTGATAAAGACTGCAACACCCCCACTCCTTTTGGGTCAATCAGCTCTATGCACATTATAACCATCGATGTTAATATCCTTGTTCAGGACACATTTACAAGTTTCAGATAAAACAGTTACATCAGCATCAGTTGAATGTGCCCAAATATGAATCATGTCCATTTTAGCAATCAAACTGAACACATTCAAGTGAATAAAATCAAGACCAGGCCTTGATTTAAAATTGGCAGGGGTATTAAAACTGATAGCAGAGTCTGGGCCTGGATTTGGCTGCAAATTCCCTGAAATCAGCAGCAACAGGACAATTAAAATTCTCAGTTTAAGTGGTTTACTGTTGGATTCTTTCTTAGTATTCACTTCCAGGCCCGCCGATAGGGGGGGACAAACGGGTCTGTTGTCCCGGGCCCAGGGTAGGGGGGGGCCCAGAACTGACATTGGGTTGACATTAAAGGGCCCATCTAAGATTATCTCGTTCTGGGCCCAGGCAAGACTGTCAGCTGCCCTGTTCACTTCTATTACAAAGTTGCAAAGACAGCTTTTAGAAACGGTAAAATTGTCTTTTAAAGACATGACACTGATCAGACAGGCTAAGTCCTCAGAATCAGAGGAAAAGAACGGGCAGGGCTGACGATTTGACACCCGGCAAAAAATGCACGTTCCCCGGCATGCCGCGTCCAGGTTTAAAAGCACTGCACCGGAGTTGTCGGTCGCTTGGAGGCTTCCACGAGTGCCGCTCAAAGTTAATAAACACAATACAACAAAGAGCAGCAACATTGTACGTTTCATTACTAGTCAGTGCCATAACCTATAATAAATCCGATCCAGTTTTTTATTTTTATTATTTTTTTATTTTTTTCTCGTCCTCCTGAGTGTTGACGATGCGTTACACAACAGGAAATCAAACCCAGTGAAGCAATGCTGTGAAGAAATCAATAGAAATCAAGACCAACCAAGGTCTAAAACAATGGGAATACACTTTCAGCACCTGTTACAGATGCAAAAAGAAGCACTTCATCATGAGAGGTTCCGGTTCATCAAACTCATGCGGCGTCGGCATTCCAGCTCCGAGAGACAAACAGCCTCCATGGTCCAACCAAACGCAGCGATCCAAGCTCTCCGAGTCGGTGAGAATGTAATCCACGCTTTACATAAGCTCCAGCAGGTTCACCGCGTGGTGGACAGTATAAAGTAGTGGTATTATCCGAACAACCCTCAGAGTTGACCAGTAACTTCTCAGAGGGAAAAATAGACAATCCACAGACATATGAACGGGGAGATACGTGTTGCCGTCTTGGAGACCGTCCCTCAATCGATCAGAATATCGATTCGAGATAAAGCTAAAGCCCCCCTAAAATAGGCCTAGCGACATCCCTATCTCTATATATTCTTGCTATTCTAAGAGACCCTCTCACTATCTGTACACTGAGCTCCACAGGATCTAAGAATGGTGACCTCATTTTCAGTTGAGAATTGATTGGTCAGTAGGCAGTGCTTTTATATGTGTTGATCAGTTATCTCGAATGAGCAGGTCAGGTGTGCAGCATAAGTAACCAGGGAGATTAAACCCGTAACAAGTGAACCACCGTCGTGACACTGAAAACCGAGGGTTCAAACTGAAGTTAGCTTGCTAACCCCAAATCCTGTTTAGTAGTACAGGCCTCTGGTTGTATTATCACGTCTGGGTATATTAACATGTTCGGGTTTATCAACATACCTGGTAAACATATCTGGTTGTATTATCACGTCTGGTTGTATTAACATGTTTCGGGTTTATCAACATACCTGGTTAACATATCTGGTTGTATTAACATGTCTGGGTATATTAACATGTTCGGGTTTATCAACATACCTGGTTAACATATCTGGTTGGTATTAACATGTCCGGGTATATTAACATACCTGGTTAACATATCTGGTTGTATTAACATGTCCGGGTATATTAACATACCTGATTAACATATCTGGTTGTATTAACATGTCTGGGCATATTAACATGTTCGGGTTTATCAACATACCTGGTTAACATATTTGGTTGTATTAACATGTCTGGGTATATTAACCTGCCTGGTTAACATATCTGGTTGTATTAACATGTCCGGGTATATTAACATACCTGGTTAACATATCTGGTTGTATTAACATGTCCGGGTATGTTAACATACCTGGTTAACATATCTGGTTGTATTAACATGTCTGGGTATATTAACATGTTCAGATTTATCAACATACCTGGTTAACATATCTGGTTGTATTAACATGTCCGGGTATATTAACATACCTGTGTATATTAACACATCTGGGTTTATGGATGTCAACTTATCATTCCATCATAATCTCAGTTGGAAACAGAAAACTATAAAATGTATTAACAGTTTAGCATTTTACTAAACAGTGTGCTTCATGGTCTTACCAGCAGAGTGAACTGTCCCTGTCTGGTACTAAGAGATTTGCAGTCGTCACACGGGAAATAACCTGACAACTGTAACAAATCAAAAGGACATGTTTTTCCCAACTGCTGTGTGTCTGTGTTGAGGTGGACTAATCATGTTGGGATCTGCTAATAGTTTACAGAACTACACAAGTCACTACATTAAGAGAAGATTTTTCAATACAACTGTGATAGAACTAACAACATACTGAAACCGCACTGTATGCTGTCAGGAAGGGAAAACTGCCTTTACAAATATACACATTTAAATAAATAATCTTCCAGAAGTCAGAGAAATGCACAGTGCAGTAAAGAGAAAAGAGAAAGTAAAAAGACAGAAAGAAAAGAGAAAGATGTATATATAGAGAGCGAGGGAGAGTAGAAGACAAAGAACAGAGGACTGCAGAGCAGAAAGACGTAACTGCTTCCTCCCTGTATGCTGTGATGACAGGGTCCTTGGTAGACAAGGAGTTAATTTTGTCCAGAGGCTGGCCCTGACTGCTGGAAGCCCCCAGTACACCTGGTCCCAGTGTGTGCGTATTTATCATGTGTCTTTGTGTGTTGTAAGACTGTTGTGTGTGTTGTGTGCTGTGTATATGTGTGTCCCAGGGCTCTCATTAGCACACACTCTCAGTAAGACACGGTTTTACATTCGGGCTAGCCAGTGTCCCAAATGGCACCCTATATCATATTCCCTATACTGACTACTTTTCAACAGTGTACAAATGTACCTATCACTCTCCATAGCCAGGGCCTAGACCAAAATTAGTGGTCATAAGTAGTGCACTAAATAGGGAGTAATTTGGTCCCCCATTACAGTTCTACCTCTGGCCGGGTGCTGACAAACCTCATCTGGTTCTGGTTAGGGTTCATCAAAAAACTCTCATATTTAAAGGAGAAGAAAACCGATGGGAAAGAGGGAAGGCATTTATTATTTCTGATGTATTTCTGTTTTCTCTGTTACTTTTCCCCTGTTCTATCTCCTTTTACCTATTAGCATACTGCTTCTCTGACATCTCATTGATGGTCAAGATGCTCTTAGTACTGTAAACTGAAGATTACATTAATTTAAATATGTATTAAATTATGATTAAATTACAACTAACTAATTAATTTATTTAAACATGCATGTGACAAGAATTTAGAAAAAAGTTGAGGAAAAGTATTCAGTTTGACAACGCAGCTTTTCATCTTTACTGGGCATTGATGTGTTTTAATGTTACCAGCTTGGAAATACTTTCCATGATCTATACACACAAGCGCATTATAATTCAAAATGTATGCATTATGAACATATTTTTGTAGATTAAAAAAAAAAGTTTTAAAAATTATATTTTATTATATGTTATATTTTCCTGACCTTGATGCAGACATTTCAGGAAAAGGTGTAAGGTAGCTTAAGGTAATCATCTCATGATAATTATCGACAGTTAAAGAATAATACAGGTACATTGTCTTCTTATGGTCAAACACCAACTTAAAGAACAACACTGGTACATTGTCATATAATGGTCAAACACCAACTTAAAGAACAATACTGGTACATTGTCTTATTATGGTCAAACACCTACATAAAGAATAATACAGGTACATTGTCTTATTATGGTCAAACACCAACTTAAAGAATAATACAGGTACATTGTCTTATTATGGTCAAACACCAACTTAAAGAATAATACTGGTACATTGTTGTTTAATCTAATTGCAGATTTCCAATATATAATGTCCCTCTAGTGAAAGTCTATGAAGTATCACTATTGTGTTAGAGAAAGGTAATGAAAATGTATGGACTCTGCATTTACAAAAATCACAATTATTTGATGCCTTGGCCAAAAATAACCTGTGATAGACATTTCCAATTCCATTTTGAAAACTAGGGTCTTCTAACTCCAAATCCAAATCTGATCCTATAGAATTACTGAAAAGCCACAGTAGAATCTCTTTGCTAAACTGCATCTGTGTCCCAAAATGGCCATCACTTCCCAATATACTGTAGTACACTACTTTGACCAGAGTCCAGGAGAAATGGCAGTCACTTCCCAATACAGTACATTACTTTGACCAGAGTCCAGGAGAAATGGCAGTCACTTCTCAATACAGTATATTACTTTGACCAGAGTCCTGGAGAAATGGACTCTGTCCTGTATGTCACGCCATGTTGGAGCCCTACGGATATAATTAAAAATCGGAGGGCTAAATGATTGCATATGTGGTTTATGTCTAGGACCGGCCTTGCACACACACACACACACACACATACACACACACATACACACACACACACACACACACACACACACATACACACACACAGACAAACCCCCTTATTATCTCCTTCTTTCCATCTCTTCCACCTTATATTGCTCCCTTTACCTCCCTACATCTCTCTTCTACCATCTCTCTCTCACCCTCATGCACACCCCATTTCTCTGTCCCTTTCCTTCTCTCTCCCTCTGTGTCCCTCCCTCTTTCTATGAAACCACAGACTCTTAAGTCTGGCTGGGGTAATTCTTAAGTCTGGCCGGGGTAATTCTTAATTCTGGCTGGGGTAATTCTATTAAAGGGGATTCTGACTTTCCCCCCTCCACACTGCCTGACCTGCCCTCCCCCTCCCCCATCTCCCTTTCTTCAGATTTCTTGTACAATCTCTGATTCCCCATCTCTCCTTCCCTCCACAATCCTTTCCATCTCCCTTTCTCTCCCCCATCTCCCCCTTCTCTCCTTCCCTCCCCATCTCCCCCTGCAGACCTCCCCTCCCCCATCTCCTCTTACCCCCCCATGAAACCCCATCCCAAGAGACAGTTAAGTTTTGTTAAGAGTTTCAGTATGTTTGGCCCACATCTGTTCACAGGAAATTACCCAGTAAAGAGTCTGAAACAAAGGTGAATTATCTCTCTGTCTCCTTCAGGATGATTAGTTGATACAAAGCATGCAGTGGATCGAATGAAACAGAAAATGGTAAAGGAAGAATCCGTTGGGAAATTGAAGTAAGGATTGAGGGGTGAATGGTTTACATGTACTCAATTCAGTGTGCAAATCTTCTATAATGCTATTATACAGCATTACACCATATACAGAACAATAATCTGTTCTGTACGGGAACTGGTTCTTCCAGTCTGGACATGAAGGATGAGTTTTGATCTTCATGCTGAATCATGTGCATTTTCATAGGATGCTGCCAGTTAGAAGAATTAAAAAAATTGTATAAAAGCTTGTTGAGCCAGACATTCCTGTCATTTGCTGAAAGTCTCTTATATTGAGTAAAGCATGAAAAGGCTGAACTAGGAACACAGAATGAGCCGCCCAGGCCAAACAGTCATAAACACTGTCAATCTCAGATCACTGGACACATACTGTGCCCTCTGGAAATTTATTTCTGGAACAATTCATGCTTTTACAAGGTTTGACTTAAGCCTTTCATATTATCACATTTTTCTTTGCATGTTATCACATTCAAGTCACATAAAAATATGTGAAAACATGTTTTGAAACACTGACAATGTGACATTCATGTTGTTGTTTCATGCAGGTATTGCCATTGATTTAGGTCTACTATAACCTGGAAGCTTCAAAACTGAATGCCATGGATGAAAGCCGATGTTAATGAGACTGAACTCAATAATATGACTAAAGATAATTTGTAAAGTTACATTGGTAACCTGTTTATGATAGGCCACCAAATTTTTTGGTTTGTATATTGCAAATATACCCCAGCTAAGGTCTGTATCCAGACAGCAAAAACTACACAGCTAGTTTCCTAGCTGACCTCCTACAGTCCATTGACTGTCCTTCCAGCTGACCTCCTACTGTCCTTCTACTGTCCTTCTAGCTGACCTTCTACTGACCTTCTACTGTCCTTCTAGCTGACCTCCTACTGTCCTTCTACTGTCCTTCTAGCTGACCTCCTACTGTCCTTCTAGCTGACCTCCTACTGTCCTTCTACTGTCCTTCTAGCTGACCTCCTACAGTCCTTCTACTGTCCTTCTAGCTGACCTCCTACTGTCCTTATAGCTGACCTTCTACTGTCCTTCAATTGTCCTCTTTGCTGTCCTCCTGGCTGTCCTTTTGTCTGTCCTCCTACCCGATCATCTGTCCTCATAGCTGTCCTCATAGATGTTCTCCTACTGCCCTCTTATCTTTTCTCCTAATGTCCTCTTATCTGTCCTCCTTTCTATTCTCCTACTGTCCTCTCATCTTTCCTCTTACTTTTCTCTAATCTATTCTCCTACTGTCCTCTAATCTATTCACCTACTGTCCTCTTATCAGTTTTTCTACTGTCCTCTTATCTATTCTACATCTGTCCTCTTATCTGTTCTTCAATTGTCCTCTTATCTATTATCTTACTGTCCTCTTATCTATTCGCCTATATGTCCTACTGTCTTCCTAGCTGCGTCTTCATACTGTCCTATTTGTTGTCCTTTTGTCTTTCTACTTGTCCTCCAAGCATCATCATTCTTTATTCCTATCTTCCTCCAAGCTGTCCTCCTTGCTTTTCTCCAACTGTCCTCGTAACTGTCCTCCTACCACCCCCAACCTCCTATGACAAACTGCTAACAGCTTAGTATCCTGAACCTCTATGACAAAGTATTCTCAGCAACAACCAATGTGTTTAACCCTGTTAAGAGCAAAGGATGTCTAAATTGATAAACAAAAATATTTTTAAAGGATGACATGTAAAGAAACCTTGAAAACACAGCTGTCAATGATTATACCCTCTTCCTTTTCCAAATAATATAATACAGTTTTGTTTTTAAAAGCATATTCAAAGAGTATTGCACCCACACTGAAGTTTAATTGACCAAAACTCACTAGCCCAAACTAAGCACTCATAAAAACAACAGCAGAATTCAGTCCAGTGAAAACTGATCGCCGCATAGTAATTTCCCCCCAATTAATACTGAATGTACTACTAACTCTAAAGTTACCACAACTTTTGGTAGGGTTCTCTTCAGGGAGAGGACAGAGTTTTGGTGTGTCCTCCAATGTCACCCTACTCCCTACTTCCAGTGTACACTATTTCTGGTTTCTGGTCAAAGGAACCAAAATGATTTTGTTTACTCCAAGATATAATGCTACGGAGCACTTGTAATATGACGACAATCAAGCAAAGCTCGGCCCATCTTCATCCCCCAAAGGGATCAAATACACAAGACAAGTTCACCAAGTTCAAGAACTTGTTTTGATGCTAAATCAGTGTGTGTTGATGTGGTTGTTAAGTGTTTGCCTAGTCCTAGCAACAAACTGGCATGGGTCAGCATTTCATTGGCTGACTTCCTGAAAAGCAAAGAGAACTTTGGTCGGGGAGATGATCAGGCTTGAGCCATTGAGGAAGATATATTTACAGTAACATTACATCAATAAGCACAGCGTGCCCATAGATTGAATCATATTCACACTTGTGGATGTGAGCCCAAAGAAACCTTCCTTACTAAACCGTTGTAAAAAACATTACAGGGATCGGCCCTGACCAAACCTCTGTCCAATTGATCACTATCCATTTGTAACACTCTTTGTAACACGGTTTTGTGCTACAGACACAAAACCTAATAAAAACTCAAGTGTCACCATCTGAGGAGATTGTAGGACACAGGCACAGAGGTGGTGGAACAAACAGCTCTTTATTTTCAAAAACTGGACAGGACAAGATGACCACAACTTGTAACAGTGACTGAAAAAACAAACTAGGGCAGGAGGAACTTAAATAGGGACATAACGAGGGGGTAAACAAGGCACAGGAGAAACCAATTACTGGACTAAACTGAACATAGAAACAGGGAAACTAGAACATAAAACACATAGAACATAGAAATGCATAGGCTGTGACTGGCCATTACACCGAGAGACCAGTTTGGTTTGTGCCTTTTCAGAGCACTGTATAGACTGCACCTATTGACAAATGGTAAAGCTACTGTTCATTTTCATTTGGTCTGATGCTACAGAAGGATTTCTACTATGGGGAAAAGCCACAAAGGTAAAAGAGTACAGTTTTAATCACAATTTTCTCCAAATCTATCAAATACCAGATTATAATGATTCTTTCTAACTAAATACCAACTTTAATGGTTGTAGAGTTAGCATTGAGGATGTCGAAGAATCGCTTATAAACACACGCCAAAGATGCACTCCTCTTTTCTTCTCGTCTGTCAGTCCACATAATTTTCTTATCAAAAGGGCTAAAGAAATTGACATACAGGCTGAACAAGAGAGACACAGGGAAAGAAAAACAGAAGGAGACAAAGAGAGATACTGGAGAAAAGATGTCGACTTCTTACTGCTGAAATGTAGGGTGTATAACTCTCAGGTAGCATCGGGCACAGATGTGGGTTCAGCTCATGGTCCCCATTTATCCATAACCTTGCGGCAACCTTGGTAGGGATGAATCATTGAGCAATTGTATATGGAGTTGTAGAACCTACATAGGTTTTCCTAAAAAACCTATGACGTCTGTCAAGTTTTAATTAATGCAATTTATGAAAAATGCTAAATGTGCAAATTTTTGGGTTACGACCAAAGTAGACTGGAGCTGTAACATTCTAGTCGCAACCAAAGTAGACTGGAGCTGTAACATTCTAGTCGCAACCAAAGTAGA
>JACXGI010011833.1:10799-23895 GCA_016801175.1 Esox masquinongy | reverse complement strand
GCTGACCCCTCCCCAGCCCTATGCCCCTCCTCCAACACTGACCCCTCCCCTGCCCTATGTCCCTCCTGCAACGCTGAACCCTCCCATGCTCTATGTCCATCCTCCAACGCTGACCCTGACCCCTCCCCTGCCTCATGCCCCTCCTCCAACGCTGACCCTGACCCCTCCTCTGAACCCGCCAACACGGTAACAGCCATCACAACCATGCCAATCGTCACAGCAACCGCTCTGGCCCTCTCTGCCGCTCGGCCCCCACCTCCTCCGCCTCAGCCGTCTAACATCCAGGAACAGGAAGTGGATTTCCAGAAACAGGAAATGGATTTCCAGAAACAGGAACAAGACCACTGACGTCACGTCCAGTGTCTGTGAGGACTCTTGAGATGAAGAAAGCCGATGGAAGAGAAGAGACTCATGAGGAACAGAATGAACAGGCTGTATAAAAAAATACAAACCTTTTATGTTGTTCACCGAATTCACACACGTGCACGTGCACGCGCACACGCACACGCACACACACACGCACGCACACACGCACACACACACACACACTCTTTGTTCTGTCCTATGATTCAGTAGGTTTTTCAAGTATGCAGTTAAGAGTAACCGTGGAGACGAGTTTCATATTTCTTTGTTTCATTTCTCCGCCTCTCTTCTGCCTTCCCTCCATCCATCCTTCATTCCATCCTTCCCTTAATCCCTCCTGCCCTCCAGCCCTCCTTCACTCCACCCTTACAGTAAAACTAAACTTTCCAATTGAAAGTGCATTTGAAAAAAGTATTAACTTGTAGATATTAAAGCATATGAATATCAACAGATTAAAATTAACTGCAACAAAAATCCAGAATAAAAACAAAACAAAAACATTCTACCACTCCATCCCTCTACTCAGCCAAGTGCCTTTTACATCCATTTAAAATATCTCATGAAAAGGGTCAAAATTGCTGAAAGTTTATTGACAAACAGTCACTAGGCAACTGCTTTGATGACCAGAGTATTTTCCCTCATAATCTCTCTCCTTTGTTCTCTCTCTCTTTCTCACACCATCTCCCTCCCACTCATCTTAAAACACACACCACACGCACACACACGCAACACACAACTAATTCTGAGTCCCATTACATCTACGAGAGGACATAATAAAAACAGATGCTTTATTACTTTTTTCTGACATTCAGAGAACTACACATCATGATGCCGCACACAATATGTTGTGCCACAGAAGTGAGGTTCCTCATTCTCAGCTGACAGGGAACTGATGACGGAGGTTTGACTACCCTGGTTGTGTAGATGATTTAGGTGTCACAAGTCAAACGCGAAACAAAGCACCACGGTTTGTCTTCGAGCACCAAATTGATTTCAGGATTGTTAGTTGATGAGGAGATGGCAGTTGGTTATTGTATTTGAACAGGAAACACATGTTAAATGCACAGCTTCTGGCCCAGCAAGACTGTGTGATAACTGCTCGTGTATCTTTAAAAGCTTGTTCGCTACCATGATTCAATTCAATGGGCCTTGAACTCTGAAATCAAAGCTACTAGTTCTGTAGCTGTAGTATAGCTTGCTGTGTGGACATACTACATTATGCTTTGTATAGGTGTGAGTGATCATTCTCTGTTCTGGTAGCTGGTTGCTATGTGGCTGCTTCTATTGCTGTGTATATCTATGTGTGTGGGTGTGTGTGCGTGTCATTGTGAGTACGCATTTGTGTGTCTCTGTGTAAGCAGTAACTTAAATTGTGCCTCATATCCCAGTGTTCATTGCAGCTTCAGAGTTTATTTGGCTCAACCAATCACTTTGCAGCGCTTGTAGAGAGAGGTCCGGGTAGAAGTTGCCCTTTACCACAGGTCTATCTCGGACTGCGTTCAGTTTGTTTTTTATTGGAGTTTATTGGAGACCGTCCAGCACTAAAATGCGTAACAGGGAAAGGTCAGCTTGTGGACTGGAGAACACCGATTGGCCACTGTCTTTTTAAAGCTGCACTCACACGGGAGAAATCTCACTGCAGTGGTCTGTTTAGGAACATGCAAGAACTTTTGGGGGAAACATGTAATTCAGTACAATCCTCACCGGGATCTGAACCCACATAACATAGGCTTGCTCTGATAATTACCTTAATGAAACCACTACCCCTGATAATGACCTTAATGAAACCACTTCCCCTGATAATGACCTTAATGAAACCACCCCCCCGATAATGACCTTAACCCTTACCACATACCCTGAAAATGACCTTAATGAAACCACTTCCCCTGATAATGACCTTAACCCTTACCACTTCCTCTGATTATGACCTTAACCAAACCACTTTCCCTGATAGTGACATAAACCAAACCACTTCCCCGATAATGACCTTAACCAAACCACTTCCCTGATAATGACCTTAACCAAACCACTTCTTCAGACATTGACTTTAACCAAACCACTTCTCCCTGATAATGACTTTTACCAAACCACTTCCCCTGATAATGACCTTAACCAAACCTGACCTTAGATCAGTTTCTAGTGGCATCTTCTCCAGTTCTCCCAGAAAATATCAGCTTTACAGAGGATAGGGACAGAAATATACTGCGTAGAACAGACATGGAAATTGTTTTTCCAAGTGGACAATGGGAGTCTATGTGCTGAATGTCCATATCAAACACTATAAACACTGTGTAAAATATGTGTGTTTTCTTTCAAATAAACCAGTGTGATAATTCTTCCCTGGATGGACTGCTGTTTTGTTGAATGTGTCCTATGATATTGTAGACTTATACAGGAAAGTGTAAATGAACACCCTACCAGTCCTGGATGCAATTCATTGACCCGCAGCTATTAGCTGCCTCAACAAATTAAGCATTTTTTGCCACAACTATCAGATCTCTGCAGTTTTTACGTTGTTCTGTGTATTGGCTGGTCTTGCAATCGAATGCCTTAGATCAGGTTAATGAACCTAACCTGTGTTTAGCAATGTGTGTGAACATTGCTAATGGAACAGAACATCATCTGGTCTGAAAGCTGCTCTCCATGTCCCCCAGGGAATGTCAGCATAGGAACAACGCTTCGACCCGTGGGTCCTCTGAAGCCCAAAGAAGAACTGAACATTGGAACATTCTTCAGAGTTGTATTCAGACGATAACAATGTAAAGCATCTGTCTGACAGTCTTTGTACATTTCTCTCTTCCATTATCTGTCCGTCATTCATTCTGTTCTCTGTCTACTCTCCATCTTTCATCCTCTTTTCATCTCCTCTTTATCCCTCTCGTTCTTTATTTCTGTCTCCACAGCTCGAGGCACTGACACCAGTGGAAATGAGTCAGAGTTATAAAATTGTCTCACTTGGCTTCAGTATGTGCTTTATAAAATCGTAATTGGTCAACAGTTTGAAACTTTCCAGGCCTAACATCACTTAAGTCACGACAAATATAATAAAGTGTAATAAATCGGTTGCCACAAGGAAAAATGGCATTTCTGTGTCAGGGGTTTGGTGTACGTTACATTATTTGAGGTTAGAGTTATAAATACGGTTAGGTTTAGGGTTTGGAGATAGGGAATATGGATTTCTGGTTTTATGTGAAACTAGGTGAATAGTGAAAGTTTAAATTCTAATTGTGGGAAAGTAAAGTGGAGAGTGTCAAGTGTAATTTCGATATTTCTGCAGGTCTGTAGTCAATTATTAACCAGAGCCAGTTGCATATAGATTATGCAGACATGCAAAATATTTTATAATATTTTATTGAAGCAGTCTAGTCTACATTCATCTTCCAAATGAATCACGTCACAAAATCGAATCAAGAGTGGTGTGTATGTATGTGAGAGAGAGAGAGAAAAGGTGAGTGTGTATGTGAAATAGTGGGCATGTTTTGTAAGACATCAAGATCTATGTCAATCCCCATCTAGTTAGATCTCAACTTCTCTCCCTCAACCACTCCCTCTCGCTCTCTCTTGATCATCATATCATCATCTTTGTTTTTATCTCCGTTCAGTGGCCAGTTTATTAGGTACACTCATGTTGCCCTGCTTGGCCTCCAGAGCAACCTGGGCCACCCACAGGGTTCATGCTGACTAAGTAACACCTGAGTAACGCTGAGTAACACCACACTGAGTAACACTGAGTGAAACCACGCTGAGTAACACTGAGTAACATCACGCCGAGTAAAACCGAGTAACACCACACTGAGTAACACTGAGTAACACCACGCTGAGTAACACTGAGTAACAGCACGCTGAGTAACACCACGCTGAGTAACACTGAGTAACACCACGCTGAGTAACACTGAGTAACACCACGCTGAGTAACACTGAGTAACACCACGCTGAGTAACACTGAGTAACACCACGCTGAGTAACACTGAGTAACACCACGCTGAGTAACATTGAGTAACACCACGCTGATGGTAAATGAAAGTGCGTGACCACATTGGAGCCGCATACTTCCCACAGATCACACGGGTCCACACATAACGTGAAGTCAAATCAAACATCCACAAACTCCCATATCAAAATATTATGTTGCCATGAGAAAAGAGCGACCATTCGTAAATACGTAAACATGCGTCTCTACAAAAAGAGTTGTGCTTTGTGATTCGTAATTGACATTTTTGCATATTGTTGCCACACTATGCTTATAATGTAACATTTAAAGTGAGTTTGTTACTTTTTTATGTGTAATGCCTACTTCAAAAATCAAATTAGTTTTGTTATTTATTATTTTGGGGTTTTCATATTTTTATACATGCTTTGACCATGCATTCACATTAACCATGCCATTGAAGGGCTTTAAATTGAATTGCCAGACAGAGAAAAAGAGTAGAGAGAGCAGGAAGGGAACGAGAGAGAGAGGAAAATAGAAAGGGCAGAGTGAACAGACGGGTCAGAGAGGGAGGAGAGATTAGAGAGCAGATTGAATCTGAAAAGGAACGCTCTTCCAACACAGACAGATGACTAGTCATTTATCCACCCACTGTCTTCTGTCTCTGTGTGGGCGTGTACCTGCGAATAGTAGACCAATCAATGAAACTGACTAACAGCTCCATGGAAACCAAGGACATCCATCACAACTTTGATTTGTCCGGGGCGTTCACTCTTCTTCACCACCCCAAAAATGTGTCATTAGAAACAACTAGAAAAACATTTTTTTTGTTTTCTAGTCACACACACACACACACACACACACACACACGTATACACACATCTATGAAAACAGACAAGACAGAATAAAGACATGAAAATATCAATGCTGTTACTGGGAGCTACACTAGTGGACCCACGACACCAGACACAAACAACTGAATGCAAGGGTGTTTAATGAAGGGTTGGGGGTAGAAGGACAGAGGCATGGCCAGAGGGGGAAGGGCTGGTCTGGTTGGTGGGGTAGGCAGGGCAAGGCAGGCAGGGCAGGTTGGCTGGCAGGCAGGCTGGCGGACAAGATGGCATTCAGGAGTGGAGGATCTCTGAACAGAGGAGAACAACGTTAGGTAAGTAGGAACAATAACTCAACTGGACTATTCTGAAGGGCGGCCGCGAATGTAACGACCTGGCAGTGAACAACAATGATCTGGTGATGAGTATGGACGGCAAACCAGGTATTTAACAGCAGGCCGATGAGGAGATGAACCGCAGGTGTGGAGACTTGAGGAGGTGTGGTGGAAACCGGGAACTGGATCACAGGAGCCCGGAGCCGCGCCCAAACACACACACAGACACACAAACAGGAGAGAGGGAGGGCCTGGCACAGACTAAGAGGAGGCGGATGTGGAGGGAGTGACAAATACAGACACACACAAAGAAAATATTTAATCAGATGAATAAGACTCCGCCCACCAGACTCCGCCCACCAGACTCCGCCCACCAGACTCCGCCCACCAGGACCCTTCCCATCCTCCTTCAGTGGCTCTGACACGCTGCTGATGTCCAACCAGTGTCCCCCAGCTGTGGCGTCCCTACCCCCCAGGCATCCCCTTGACACTCATCCAGTTGACCCAGTCTTCCAAACCGTCATTCAGGATGCTTGGTCGCAACTGCATTCCTGTTCCTTGCTGAATAATGTTCTGTGACCTGATGAATAATATTCAAGTCCCGGCTGAATAATGTCCTCCGGCCTGACATTTGTTGATTCATGATTGTCCGGAGCGACTTACAAGACCGATTAGTGTTGAGTAACTTGCTCAATGGCAGATTTCATTTTTCCCGCTTGGCAATTAGAACCAGCGACCTTTAGTTTACAGGCTCAATAGTCTGGACCACCACGCTTTCTGCTTCACGTCTCACAAGACAGATGAGTTGAGGGACAAGCGTTGGGTAGGAGTGAGGCCATCATAAGACAATAATTCAGGAGGACATTTTTCTCTGTTTCTCTGAGGGCAAAATCCTTCTCTATTGACAACAAGATGTGAAATGCTCCTGTTTTGATTGTTTAAAGGGTTGGGTTATGTTTGGTGGATTGTTCTAACCAGCTTTCTGAAACCTAGAGCCTAGCAAGAAGGCCCATTGTCAAGTGTGTCCATTTCCAATATCTGCAATTTAATCTGTGTTACTGCTCTTCTGGCCCAAGGCATGGGACCTCAGAAAAGGGTAAAGCATTGTGCGTCCATTGTGTGATGAAACTGTGGACTTTCTCCATTCTCTTTTCCTTCTCTTGTTTTCATGCCACCATAACACTTGATTCAGTTCACTGGGGTTTTATTAAAAACACCATTCACACACACACATATATATATATATATATACACACACACACACACACACAGATTCTATTGCAATTATTTTACTCTATTTCCTTTTGCTCTTTTTCACCCTGTCTTGTCTAATCATCTTCTCTCTCTATTCCACACTTCCACATCCATTACCTTTTCACACTTTCTTAATCTTTTGTAGTCTAATCTCTCTCTTATCTTTCTCGCTGTCCTCCCTCTCCTTCCCTTTCTCCCTGTCACACCTTGATCTGTCTCTCAGGTGTTCCTCAGTCTTTCATATTCCATTCCACTCTCTCCCTTTCTCACGCTTCTCCGTTGACCTCTACTTGCTCTTAATCGTCTTCTCTCAAACTACTTTGTTCTCTCACCCTTTCCCTCGCTCTTCTCTCTCACTGTCCCTTCCCCTCTCTCCTTGTCCTTTGCTCTTTTCTTCTTCTCCCGGCCTCTCTTCTCTCTCACCTCTCCTCTCAACAGGCTACACTGCTGTGAGTAAAACACACACACCCTGACGGGAGACAGAACACCGGAAGGCTCTTCTCACCAGCGTTGCCTTTGGCTCCTGGTAGGAACAGCAAGGACTTTTTGTGCTTCAGTCCTGATGAACCTCAAAACAACAAACCTTTCAACAACGTTGTCTTTGTGCGCGTCCAGCCTACGCCTCAACACTGGCCCGCCGCTAATGAGATTTGTTAATTGCTTTCCGTTGTACAAATAATCACGATGCGTGTAATTAAACAACGAGGCGAGGTCTATGGTAGTGGCAATACATCACTGACCTCCCCATACAGTCGTTATAAACCACTTACCATCGCAGTTAGAACATTAAAACGTTAAGTGATGTCATTACCGCAGGATACAATATCATGTACCACAGCTTTCGGCCAATCAGTATTCAGGGCTTGAGCCACCCGTTTTTTAATCATGTTTTTAATGTAGTACAGGGCCCATGAGGTGCGGCTCAACAGTATTGCCCTGCATAAAAAATGGGAATGACTAGAGCGGCCTTGGAAACTTTCTGTGGGAAAAGGGGAATGGCCGTTCTATTCATTTTTATTTTTATGTAGTATGCAGTAGAAAGTCTTTATAGCAGTTGCAAGTAAAATAAGAGCCGGTTGATACACGCATGTCCCTCCTAGTTAAATAACAGCTTGGTCTCTTGACATTATTGAGTATTGCTTCTTTCTCCCTGTCTCTATTCTTCTCTCTTCCTCTATTCTCTCATCCAGTCTCTTTCTGTCTTTCTCTCCCCATGGTTATTTTTTGCTCTCCATTCCCCTCTCTTTTTATTCACAATCTCCATTTCTCAATTCACTCTATCTCTTTCCTTTCTTTTCTCTCATGCCAATTTCAGTACTATCAATTTATTTATGGATATTTTGTACCAAAGAGCCACAGTTGCAGCTCGTTCTGACATTCACACACAAACGGGTAGACTGACAAACACACACACACACGAACAAACTCACACACACACACACACACGAGCAAACACATGCACACACACGAACAAACACACACACACGCACACGCACACGCACACGCACCCTTTCTCATTAATTCTCTCTCTGAAAAGCTCTAAATGTCAGAAGCAGAGTCAACCAGTGAAATTACCAGGTGTCCTGACAAAGTGACATTTTCACAGCATTCTGACACCTGATAATGAAAGTCTCTCAAATCCCTCTTCAATCTCACAGGTTGTATTGTGTGTGTGTATGTGAGCCATAATAAAATTGCCTAAAATTCCTTAGAAGCCACAATGACACAAGCCGACTCAGAACATACCTACACACCAGTTGATCAGACTGGTGAGCAAACAAGGAAACAATAGAAACTTGCAAATCAACGGGATTAGTGTCCATGACGCGAGGTCTTCTGTCACAATTAGAACCAGCTGACAGCAAAGTCTTAGAGGAGGGGAAGGAGATTTTAATACACGTTTGGATGTAGAAATTGCTAATACGTGCTTCTTGACCTTAGTGTTGGATTGAAAACCCATAATGGGTCTATCTGAACAAGTTTTGCCTGGTTCTGATCTTATCCATTAGAAAGATATTGGTTTGTATCTTTGGATGGTCTTGAATGTACCGTTTGCTGTTCCCCAAGGCTCGGTTTTGGGACCTGTTTTTGTTTTATCTGTACATTCTGTCCCTTGGTGATGTCATCCGGGAACACAACACCCATTTTTACTGCTTTGCGGACAACATACACGGCAATGAAACATGGCTAAGCCCCAGAATTTGGAAGACTATGTTTCAGACACCTGGAAGTGGATGGATTTAACAATGAATCCCAACAGCTCAACTCCCAGAAAAACAAGGCCTTGGCGTTACTCTAGAGCCCAACAGTTTTTTGGGAGAAATATATAAAACGTATTACAGAAATGGTTTGCCGTCTGTAACACGGCAAAAAACAGACACAGAAAAGCCAATAGTAGGTAACCCTTAGGCCTGTAACCTCCCTCTGTACTCTAACAGCAGAATAGCTTATGTCAGCACGCACACACACACACGCACACACACACACACACACACACGCACACAGAGGGTTTACTATCGTTCACTCGAACCCAAATAAGGGTCCTTAAGTGTAACCTATTCCTCACCCTAACCCTAAAACTAAACTGTCACTTTAAACCCCCTAAACTGAAACTAGCCTTTTTGTCCTTCTTTTACTATCCTTGCAGGTTATTTTGTCCCCTACATGACAGTCACCCCCCCCCCCATATACACACACACACACATACACACAGGATAGGGATCAGCATGCAGGTAAAGAGAAGTGTCCAGAATGTAAACGAGCAAAAAGAGAAAGAAAAAATGAAAGGAGAAAAATAGCAATAGAAAGGTCTGAGGGCATTCTGCAATGCTGTGAAGATAAGCTGCTGATAGTATGTGTGTGTGTGTGTTGCTATACCTGGTTCATCTTCCTGGACACTTGGACATAGAGTGCAAGTTCAGAGTGAAACGAACATCTGATCAGTGACAATTCTGTGTATTTTCTAGTTAGAAACTGCAACTACGTGAGCAGGATACATAATATTAGATAATGAACGTATTGAGATGTCCTGTGACGTACAAAAACATTCACACAGTATCTTGTCGTTCCGTGGCTCCTGATGACCGCCGGAACACGCATTACGGTGTACGAGGCTCGGACGTTTGTTAATCCCTTTCACCAGCTTCCGCCTCAAAGCGTTCGGACTCTGCGGACATTTCAGTGACACCCTGAGTCCTTCGGGATCCACCCTTGTCAGAAGCCTGTTTCCCCCAGCCCAGATAGATCACTTAGACTACTCACTAATGTGTATCCATGCAGGCCCGCTGATAGAGGGGGGACAAACGGGTCTGTTGTCCCCGGCTCAGGGTGGGGGGGGGGGGCAGAACTGACATTGGGTTGACATTAAAGGGCCCATCTAAGATGATCTGGTCCCGGGTCCCAGGCAAGACTGTCAGCTGGCCTGGATCCATGTACAGGTCTGTAGCACGCCGCTGGTGCGCCTGCATGTCACCTGCCAAACCCCTTATCTCAGAGTCAAAGCCTCTCCGATTCCGTCACGGTAACACTGATTGGGATCGACCTGAGACTTGACTTGCTTTTCCAGGCTTTGTCCCGGCCACATCCCGGACACTCTCACCTGGAGGGATTGATTGCAGATGGACGGAGGAGCAGAGGAGTGAAGGGGTGGAGGAGTGGAGAGCAGAGGAGTGAAGGGGTGGAGGAGTGGAGAGCAGAGGAGTGAAAGGGTGGAGGAGTGGAGAGCAGTGGAGTGAAGGTGTGGAGGAGTGTTTATTAGATTTGTTTCTCATCTTTCAGTCTCGTATCTTTCAACTCTACATAGCGCATTCATGTACATTCACACTTGGTCTATAACCTTGAAAAAATGTAAACTGGAGACTCATGTCTGTAGGTGAACATGTGTTTACGAAAAGCTGTACTAGCCCTAGTTTCTTGCCTAGCGTTAGAACCGAACACTTGACACTAGGAGTTAAGTGTTTTACGGGATCAGCACATGATGCCAGTCCCAGCATCCGTAGCCCTGTGTATGGATTTGAATATGATTCAACAAACCAAATTCACAGGACACCGGACACACGTTGGGCTGGGCCAAACCTTCCAGAGCTCCTTGCCCGTCCAAATGAAATATTCACATAGAATTTAGCCTATTTGATGGAGACATCCATGTCAAGTCAAGCTTCCTTGCGAGTAAAACAGGACCGCTCCATCTACGTATCTGTATCCGATTGACGTGCCGCCCAACAGAAACACAATGCCCGCCTAGTACCGACGGATATCATTTATTGACTGGTTGACATGAGCCTTCAGTGTGGAGTTATGTTTCATTACTGTCAAAACCACTCCGACTGTGGGTTGTTGGCTACAGCGATCGGAGACAGCGCGATAAGTCCAAACATGTGAAACAAGGTAGTTACGACAACGATTGTTTCCCTGCTCTGTTCGTGATTTCCAATGCCGATGAATGTTTCATGGTGTTGTGTGAAGGCTGTCTGAGGACTGACACCAGGGTAATAACTTTGGTATTGAGTTGTGGGTTGACAAAGGTTTGCCTATCCGTCGGCGTTGTTGTGACTGCGGTTGTCTGCGTTTCTGTGTGTTTCTTGTGTCCGTGTGAGTTGCCGGCTTTACCTCAGGCTTTTTGTCTGAAATTAAGATAAAACCTCATAAACACTCACCGTATTTACCTAGGAAACTAATTAGAACACACACACACACACTGCATGGGAACACACCCACACAGAGACACACAGTCACAAACACACACCCACCCAAACACACGCACTGCGTGAGTACACTCACACAAACGCGTACACGTGAAGCTCACACACACGCTACTGTATGTTTGCATCCTTATCTTTATTCACTATATCTATATCAGTATGGTTTTCTCGTTGCTACTGGATGGGTTTGTATTGTTTCTGACGTACATATTCACCACAGGACGCTGATTGAGGCTCGTCAAGGTGCTTCACGGCAAACTTTAGACGGGCATTCATGTTTCCACCTTGCTACTCTGCTATTCTACTATTGCGGTGATCCCTGATTTTCCAAGTGTCTATCAGACGTTGGAGTCATTTTTCGCAGGACTTTATATAGGAGATGTTTGCTGCCAACCGAAGGTAAGGGTTAAATTTCCCCGGATATGCAATACCGTTCAAAAGTTTGTGGTCACTTAGAAATATCCTTGTTTTCCATGAAACACGAAATGAGTTTGAACAGTCAATTTGGCAAAAATGAATGGGAAATATAGTCATTGACAAGGTTAGAAATAATTATTTTTAATTGAAAGAATAATTGTGTCCTTTTGCAGCATTTACAGCCTTGCAGACCTTTGGCATTCTAGTTGTCAATTTGTTTTGGTAATCTGAAGAGATTTCACCCCATACTACCTGAAGCACCTCCCACAAGTTGGACTGGCTTGATGGGCACTTCTTACGTACCATACGGTCAAGCTGCTCCCACAACAGCCCACTAATGTTGAGATCCGGTTACTGTGCTGGCCATACACATGAAAATGAGGTAGAGAGAGTAAGGAAGGGTGAGAGAGGGTGAGGAACGGAACGCAAATGAAAAACCAGGGAATGCAATTACACTTATTTAATTGAATTCTACCACTGAGAAAACAAATGAGATTGATAGAGAAAGACATAGAGACAGAGAGACAGACAGAGAGAGAGAAAGAGAGACAGAGAGAGATAGAAACAGATCTCAGTGCCCAGTATAAGAGCTGAGCTGTTTAAGAGTTAGAGTACCAATCTGGAAAAACTAATCCTCCTCTCCTCATCAATCAGTCAATCAAATGTATTTCATAAAGCCCCTTTAACATCACCAGTTGTCACTTCCCAGCCTGAAACCTCAAAGAGCAAGCAACAACAAGAATTGATGCACACCTCCCCTCTTCCACTAATCCTCCCCTATACTTTTCATTCCCTTCCTTTAGCAAGTTAAATGTCTCTTCTACTGTTTTTTACAGTGAGAGCTTTGAACTGTCATTCAGAGAGAGGCAGAGAGAATAGATGTCTTGAGAAAAAGAAGGAAGGAAAATGAGAGAAGGAGAGAGAGGTATATAGGGGCCAGAATGTATGAACCCCAAGTTCAAACCTCTTAACGTCCCTCTCCTCTCCCACTGGCTGTCTTTTAGATGTGTTCATTCTACCCAGCAACTCCTATTTCAAGCCTTTAGAAGGGGAATACTTTGAAGCCTTTAGAAGAGGAATACTTTTACTTCTGAGTGCATCTTGGATAAAGACAGTGTATGTGAGACTGTACAGAGAGACAGTGTAGAGAGAGAGTGTGTGTGTGTGTGTGTGTGTGTGTGTGTGTGTGTGTGTGTGTGTGTGTGTGTGTGTGTGTGTGTGTGTGTGTGTGTGTGTGTGTGTGTGTGTGTGTGTGGGGGTGTGTGTGCG
>JACXGI010011833.1:0-10699 GCA_016801175.1 Esox masquinongy | reverse complement strand
ATCTCAAAAGCATCAACAAAACTCTACTTTCTCATAAAATCTTAAGTGCCAACTCAGGACAGTTTAGAGAGTTTCCATCAAAAAGCAAGAACTTTCATCTAGGTTGGTGTGCCAAATTAGACGGCACGCAATTCAAATGCCCATTCACAAAATAAATGTGCACTCCTTATCAGTAGATCCAAGCATCTTTGAGTAGCGGCTTCTGAGATGTTGTGGAAATCACTAAATGGGACAGGCACAGAGACTGTAGATTCTTTTCACAAGTAAAACTTTATTCATGATTTGCAAACCTGGAGCAGTTAACAACACTCTCAGCAGAGTCAGTTCAGAAACTCTCAGTTGAAGGTTGAGCTCAGGCCTGTATACATTCAATACAGCCCATTGTGTCCCCCTCCTTTGGATGGTTAGTCTACATGTCTCACCAGCTTCTTTGCGAACTTCGGCTTAGAAAGATAACAAGATGTTTACAGCCCTTGAGAAGTTCAGTCAACACTATAGCTATCTGTTGTAGGCACATCCTGTACGTGAGCAGAGCCGAAACACATAATGGCCTTACTAAATTACTGGATTGTACTTAGAATAAGCAACATGATATTATTGTACTAAGGAATAAGAAAATTTCTACCACAGAAACAAGAAAGGTATCCATCTTTTTAGCTCCGTCCTTGATTCTGACCACACTCACTCCTGCTCCAGTGGATGGACAGAATCAAGGATGAAGCAACAAAAAAAAAAACGGATACCGCTCACTCCCACCTCCCATCCCCAGGCTTCCGTGGTGTGATTTCAGACTCGGAAACGGAGGAGGGAAGGGCTGAAGCTTTTGTCCTCTCGGCGGATGTCCGAAACAAAGGATCTGGAGCATTCCCAGGTTAACGGGAAGGAGTTCATCATTGCTTTAATTATATATTGTAAATGAACAGGTTTCAATACATAGGTAGATAGAGTAATGGATAGATAGCTAGACAGTGGAAGTGAGCAGTGGTGATAAGATCATCTCTATAACTGGAGCTTCACAATATACACATGTTTGAGATTGGAAGGCTTGGTCAAAAGTCACATTTCAAAAGTCAGTCCATGCATTCATTTGAATATGAGGTGAATGTAATCTTTAATCTCAATCTTCTACCTTGACAACACCTGTTGCTAGGATAGACCCTGTTCTGTTCTTGGAACTCTAACGCCCCCCATGTGGTGGGTAGTAGGTACTGCCTGTTTCAGGCACACTGGTTAGTCCAGAAAGGAGACAGAGACGGTCAGCTTCCTTATTGCTTTTGTTTGGGCATAGCCACTCTGAACACATGGCCACTCTGATTTTCTCCCTCTGGGGCACCTCATGATCAGGCCTGCTGCAATGATTACGTGTGGTCTGGTCTAGGGGTGTGAAAGGCAAGGCACAGGATTTACTGTACAAACCATGCTTGCTGTCTTTACCCGGTTGGCACCTCTCTCTCTAATGGGATATCCTCTCTCTAATGCGTGTCTGCTTCGCAACACACGTTACAGCCCTCCTTCACAACTTTTTTTAGCTATACAAAAGGTACTCATTGTGTAGCCCCATCAGTGACAATTCAAGCTAGAGTGAGCTTACGGTACTTTCTTAACTACATTACACTCACCCCTTCTAAACTCATTACACAGCGAGCTACTCCGGCCGTTGAGCAGATATCAACTTAAGATCTGGGTCGCGGCACTAGTGTAACCAAAGTTAAATGTGCTCTTGCTAACAGAGTAATTTCCTCTTTGACTGTTCGCCTTGCCCCACGCTGGGCTTGAACTCCAGTCATCTTAGCAACACATGTGGTGGCCCTTCTTGACAACATTCCAACTGTTTGAGCAATACAAAATTTACTTATTGTATAGCTTAATCCAGTGGTGTAATGTTGCCCGGAGTGGGTATAAGTGGGTATACTATAATTTTGGCATTTTTTTCCAAAAAACTTGTTCAACAATGTAAATGCGCCCTGTGTGACAAATTATATGAGAAACCATGACATGAACCATGGAACGTCCTAAAATGATGAATCCCAATTGGTCTGTTAGTCAAAGCTAAACCAAACTGTATTACATTGGCCTGGAAATTTGTGCAAGTGTGAGTAAAGTGTTTTGTGACAGACTCCTGGGTGCACCCACCCACACACAACACACATTTTGCAAATTAATATTTCATCCAGTCATCAATTACATTTTTCTGTAAAACATTTCTAAAACCATATAGATGCTGTAGTATCACACATTGGAACTTTCCCACTCTTTCCCTTGCTTTACTGTCCACAGGTCTGGCCTGTCATTGGTGTCTAAAAAGAACAAAAAACACAGCTACCAATCCTGATGTCAGCTTCCCCGCCCGCATTTTCCAATTGAACTAGCTACCATTTCCGGAACTCAGAAATCAACAACACTAAAGTTAGCTAGATAAAGGTTAGCAAGCTAGCTAAGCCAGTTAACAAGGGAGTTGTTAACCGCCAAATCGCACCATTGGCGCATTGATTTAAGGCAAAAATACATTCCTGATACACTGTGTACTGTACAAGTCCTTACCATGGCGGATCTGGTTGCTTTCAATATCTTGGATAACATTTACTTCGTCGTCCAAAGCACCATCAGCTGCAGAGACAATCAGAGCAATTTCAAAGTCGGTCTCGTGCACATTATTTCTGTACTGGTCATTTTTAAAATGGTGCGTTTGTAATTATTTACACGTGATTGGCTTTATTTAATATTCATATGTGATTGGCTACTTTTTGCATGCTTTATCTACTACAAAAAATAATGTATATTGCATATATGCACTGTGCTACATTGACACACATCAGTAGGAAGTAAAAAAAAGAAGGATGCTGCAGCATGTAGATAATATCCCCATAATCAATAACTGATATAAAAGTAGCGTGCACAATTTATTTTCTAAATACAGAGGACAAACATGATCTGTTTCTATAGAGGAAGCCTAGCTTGATTTTTAGCATTTTACAGAGTTCACCAACATGTATTTTAAAAGACAATTCATCATCCAGCCAGATCCATAAGTATTTATTTATAGAGACGACAGGCATCCGGTCCCAGTCCTACTGATGACAGCTTACTCAAAAGTATCGCACGGTCTACAGTGTCAAAGGATTTAAACAAATCTACAAACATGGCGACACAGCACTTACTATTGTCTCTAGGGCATTAGCAATATCATTTACAACAAGTACTGTGACAGAAATGGTACTGTGTTTTGGTCTGAAACCAGTTTGAATGCAGGAAAGAGTATTGTTAATTGTTAAAAAGAATTGTAGTTCCTTGTTCACCAATGACTCTATAATTTTAATGTGACAGACAGGCCTGAAAGCAGGAAGTGCTCTCCCCTTTCGTTTTCGTTTCACTTCATGCATTTTTCAATAAATAATCCATGAGTGAAAGATGAACACACAGATACAAATGTAAGATCCAGTCGACAAGAACTTGAAAAACCTGTGTCATTGTCTTTGTCATGCTTCTGACACACACACCGATACCATTCTCCCACACACACCTTCCTCCCTCTCCCCTCCACACCTGGGCCAGGTGCAGTTCCGGCCATGTCTTGGCCTCAGTGAGCTGTACACAGCGCTGGCTGAAGGCACGGTCCACGTCGGAGCACTGGGCCCTCAGGTCCTCCGCCGTCTCCAGGAGCCTGAGCTCCACGCTGGCCCGCTCCTCCCACTGAGCCACAGAAAGAATGCCCTGGGGGAAACCACACCCAGAAATCACGGTTACATATCAGAGGGATGGCATGTGTCACACATTCTTTAATGATGACAAATCTTTAACCACGCCATTAAGTCAGTACAAGAAGTTGCCTAACTTTGCCAGAATTCCCACAACATTGCATGCTTAAAATCCCTCCCAAAAACACATCAAACGCGCTCGTTTCCTCTCTGTGTCCAGCGGGGGGGGGGGGGGTTACGGCAGGGGGGTACGGTGTGTGCTGTGTCATGCACCTCTCCCTGTTGGTCTCCCAATGTTGGTCTCACCCCGAGCTCCATGCTGGCCCGCCCCTACCTGTGCGTCACATACAGGTTACACTTAAACAAAAGTGGAAGGGAATGAACACTTCATAGAGATGTTACACTTCCATGGGAGAAGAGATGAGTCTACACTTCGCAGAGACATTCCTCTTCAGAGTAGTAGAGGAAACAATATTTTGCTATCCGGAGATTAGCAGATTGCACCTGTTCGTCCGTCCGTGTGAGATCCAGTCCTAAGATTTGGTTATTCAGCAGCTCACGAAAACAGACGGAGAAGATAAGTATATATGTTTGAATGTGAGGACGGTCCGAGGACTGTTTAAAATGTTCCGGGTGTCAGGAAAGTTTGTCCAAAGCCAAATTCGGAAAGGGAACGGAGGCTTGATGTGTATAACCGGACAGTCTAAAACAATTAAAAGGAAACACGATGTAAAACCTCATGAGTGCACCGGAATATTATTATGGACGATTAATATCCTTGCAGAGACCTTGTCTCCACCAACAACAGGGATGACCAGTACAAGCGGGGTCAACGCCATGGATATCCCGTATCCTGAAGGTATGATCTCGAAGGCGGCCCAGAAACGTTACAAACGGAACAACTTAAGGGAAAATCCACAGACCCTGTTGGTGGACCAAGGTCCGGCTAACAACAACGGCACCAACTTGGTTTTCTGCACAGCACACCTGGCAGCTTGGCGTGGTGCTCGGGCTCACACCTATCTTCGCACTAAAGGGAGACCCATCCAGGATGGCATTCAGATCAAAGTCTGTGGGCAAGATAATAATATAATGGGAGTCGTCAGTGTGTATCTCTGCCGCACAGGGACTGCTCAGGTGCCAACCTCCAAGACCCATCGAGATGACTTTCAAATGGACTTCTGGAAACGAAACTTGGATTGTAAACCTGTTCGCAGTAATCTTCGGTATGCTGACGGTACTTGTGTTTTCAGAAATCGTCAGGGGCTTGGTTTTTTGCACCTAAATGTACGTAGTCTATTTTCTAAGTTGGATAAAATTAGGAACTTAGTATCTCTGTCAAATCCAGACATCTTCATGCTATCTGAAACCTGGTTAACAAAAAAGATAAAGAATGCAGATATCGAGTTAGGTGGATATAATGTATTTAGGGCAGATAGAAGGGGTAAAGGTGGTGGCACTGCCATTTTTACAAAGAATCATCTCTCAGTATCGCTGTTAAAGTCCATCTCCATTCCCAAACAATTTGAGTTGCTAGCCTTAAGTCTTAACTTAGGAAACAACTGTGATATAACAGTTGTAGGTGTATATCGTCCACCCTCTGCAAAAAGATGCAATCTAAAACAGTTAACTGACATTTTGGCCACTTTGACGTCATCTGAAGTTATTATCCTTGGAGATTTTAACTTGGATTGGGAAACACAGGACTCTGGTTGTATTAAAGAGTTCTGCACTGAACAAAATCTCACACAGTTAATCACTAAGCCAACGAGGCCTAATCATAAGATGCCTACAAAGTCTACATTGATTGATTATATTTTAACAAATGCACCTGATAAATATATTGCTAGTGGTGTTTTTCCACCAGATGTTAGTGACCATTGCCCCATTGCATGTATCAGAGATGTTAGCATCCAGAGGGCCAAACCTCACATTATCACTAAAATAAATTACACAAACAAGCTTTCTTGCAATTAGTGAACAAGCTTTCTTGCATGACTTTTACCATAGTACCCTTGACTGCATTTCTGCTACACCTGAAGCCAATATGGCGCTAAAGCATTTCAGTAAAGTTTTTAATTCCAATTTGAAGGGAGTCATTACAATGAATCTCTACAACACGGGTAATGTTCTGGTGCAAGCCATCAAGACCCATGGAGACAACTTTGAAATAGACTTTCAGAAACTAAAGGAGAATGCAGCTGAGCTGAAGAAACAGAATTGACAGCCTAGGATAGACAGGCCACCTATCACTGACCACTTGGCCAAAGCAACCACAGTCTTAAACTCTTCACAGACTAAAAGGCCAGAGCATGCCGAATAACTTACCTTTAACCAACATTTATACTTGCAAATAAAATGTGTCTTTATAAGTTGAACCAGGCTTTAAAATGTAAGGAGAGGGAGATGGATTTGGGGATGTGTTTCTTGGGAAGATGCTCAGATGTTGAGGCAATATGTGTGACCCTTGACATTCTGAAGCACATTCCTATCTTCTTAGTTTGCCATTTGTAATGTAAGATACCATAAAATGCGTAAACAATATGAGTTTGCATTCACCTCCTGGAACATCAAAGGTTTTAATAAAATCACCTAAGGTGTAATTTTCAATCTGGACTTAGGTGTAGATGAATTGGTGTGATATACTGACAAGACGCATTCCTAATAAAAAAAGAGGGTTTTCCGTTTTAACCCAAAACTTTTTTTCTGTCCGAGGGTCACTACCGTTTTGTGGTATGAGAGATATATTCAACGTTCAATATATATTTGCTTTTTTATAGTTTGGTGTTGGCTGAACTTTTATGATGCCCTTGTCCTGTATCTGTTTTGTTTTCGTTTCATTTGCAAAGAATAGGTAGGAAAAACTCAATCATCCCGTGTCCTTTTCTGTATATTTCTTTATTTATTTTATTTTTATCCCATTAGAGATAAGTGTCTTACGACATGGAGTGCTACATTAGTCCCACTATTATGTGTATGGCTGCCATATTCTTTACTGTCCTAGACAATTGATTGTACAGCACTTTGGTTGAAACTTGTTTTTTTTAAATGTGCTTTATAAATAAATTTGACATGACTTGACTAGTGTAGCTGCCAAATCCGTTACCAAACTACCTCATCTACCCTTTTTTCCCCTCAGTATAGATCAAATATTATTTGAATCCATGATGCATCTTTTCGTGTGAAGATGTCAGGTGATAAGCAAACTCAGGGCAATAAGGCCACGTCCCCTCCCCATGAGGAAGGAATCACATGCAAAACCTCCTACAATGTCATATCTGTCTGCTGCCCATGAGGAACTGTTCTCTGCATCGGCAGAGGAATTCAAGATGGCTATCACATCTTCCTTGCACAACCGGCAAATCGCTGACCTCGAAGGGACAGCTGAATACTCGTTGGTTCGAGTCAACTAAAATGTGTCTTGTAAAATAAAATGTAAAATACTGGCTAGCTAAAAACGTTTTTCAGTTAAATAACTCAAAAACAGAAGTTGTTTTATTTGGCCCCACAGGCTCCACCAAAGCTATTACTAATAACTTAGGGCCTCTATCCATCAATGTACGTAACTATGCAAGTAAACACTTGTTGGAGGTAGCTTTTTCCAGCTCCGGGCCATTGTCAAATTGAAACCCATTCTTTCTTTCAAGGATTTGGTGACAGTTATCCATGCGTTCATTTCCTCCCGTCTGCTTATTGCAACTCTTTGTATATGGAAGTCTGTGAGTCTTCCTTGTCTCACCTTCAGCTTGTCCAAAATGCAGCTGCTACAGTGGATATAAAAAGTCTACACACCCCTGTTAAAATGCCAGGTTCTTGTGATGTAAAAGAATGAGACAAAGATAAATCATGTCAGAACTTTTTCCACCTTTAATGTGACCTATAACGTGAACAATTCAATTGAAAAAAAAACTGAAATCTTTGAGGGGGAAAAATAAAAAACTCACAATAACCTGGTTGCATACGTGTGCACACCCTTAAACTAATACTTTGTTGAAGCACCTTTTGATTTTATTACAGCACTCAGTCTTTTTGGGTAGGAGTCTATTAGCATGGCACATCTTGACGTGGTAATATTTGCCCATTCACCTTTGCAAAAGCACTCCCAAATCTGTCAGATTGCAAGGACATCTCCTGTGCACTGCCCTCTTCAGATCACCCCACAGATGTTCAATTGGATTCAGGTCTGGACTCTGGCTGGGCCATTCCAAAACGTTAATCTTCTTCTGGTGAAGCCATGCTTTTGTGGATTTGGATGTGTGCTTTGGGTTGTTGTCATGCTGAAAGGTGAACTTCCTCTTCATCTTTCTAACGGATGCCTGAAGGTTTTGTGCCAAAATTGCCTGGTATTTGGAACTGTTCATAATTTCCTCCACCCTGACTAAGGCCCCGGTTCCAGCAGAAGAAAAACAGCCCCAAAGCATGATGCTGCCACCACCATGCTTCACTGTGGGTATGGTGTTCTTTGGGTGATGTGCAGTGTTGTTTTTGCGCCAAACATACCTTTTGGAATTATGGACAAAAAGTTCAACCTTGGTTTCATCAGACCATAAAACATTTTCCCACGTGCTTTTGGGGGACTTGATGTTGGTTTTTGCAAACTTCAGCCGGGGCTTGGATGTTTTTCTTTGTAAGAAATGGCTTCCACCTTGCCACCCTACCCCATAGCCCATTCATATGAAGAATACGGGAGATTGTTGTCACATGTAGCACACAGCCAGTACTTGCCAGAAATTCCCACAGTTCCTTTAATGTTGCTGTAGGCCTCTTGGAAGCCTCCCTGACCAGTTTTCTTCTCGTCTTTTCATCAATTTTGAAGAGACGTCCAGTTATTTGTAATGTCTCTGTTGTGCCATATTTTCTCCACTTGATGATGACTGTCTTCACTGTGTTCCATGGTATATCTAATGCTTTGGAAATTCTTTTGTACCCTTATCCTGACTGATATCTTTCAACAATGAGATCGCTCTGATGCTTTGGAAGCTCTCTGCGGACCATGGCTTTCGCTCTGAGATGCAACTAAGAAAATGTCAGGAAAATCCTACTAGAACAGCTGAACTTTATTTGTGATTAATCAGAGTCACTTTAAATGATGGCAGGTGTGTAATGACTTCTATTTAACATATGTTTGAATGTGATTGGTTAACTCTGAACACAGCCACATCCCCAGTTATAAGAGGGTGTGCACACTCATGCAACCAGGTAATTGTAAGGTTTTTATTTTTCATTTTTCCCCCTCGAAGATTTCAGTTTGTTTTTCAGTTGAATTGTTCACATTATAGGTCACATTAAAAGCGGAAAAACGTCTGACATGATTTATCTTTGTCTCATTTTTTACATCACAAAAACCTGGCATTTTAACAGGGGTGTGTAGACTTTTTATATCCACTGTATGCTTTTAGTTGGTACAATGATGAGAGAGAGCATCACTTCTGTGTTGGTCTCTCTCCACTGGCTACCTGTTAAATATAAGATTGATTTTAAGGTTATTTCATTTGTTTTTAATGCACTGCATGGATCAGCACGCTCCTATATTTCTGACCTCCTTGTCCACCACTCTTCCTCCAGGACCCTTAGGTTTCTGACCTCCTTTCTCACCACTCTTCCTCCAGGACCCTTAGGTTTCTGACCTCCTTATCCACCACTCTTCCTCCAGGACCCTTAGGTTTCTGACCTCCTTATCCACCACTCTTCCTCCAGGACCCTTAGGTTTCTGACCTCCTTATCCACCACTCTTTCTCAAGGGCCCTTAGGACTTCCAACCAATTGCTTTTGTGTGCTTCACGGTCCTGATTAAAGTTCAAAGGAGACCGTGTCTTTTCTGTTGCTGCTCCAAAGTTGTGGAATAGCATACTCTCTCTGGGGTGCCCCTTCTGCAAGACTCAGGCTGCAATCAGACCATCCCCAATGAGTCATTGTAATATCAGCCATCTTTGGTCCAGAGGAAGATCCCCTCATAGTAATAGTGTATAGATATATTAGGTCTTCCACTGGTAGCAACATTTTTAAATCCCACCTTAAGACCTGTCTTTTTTCTTTAGCATTTGAGCCTGCAAATGGGTAGGAAGTTGTGTTTATGTCTGTCATGTCCTATGAAAATATGTTTGGTTAGCTATACAGTAGGTTTTATGTATGGTTTTACTTTTGCTGTCCTAGACACTTGATTGTACAGCACTTTGGTTGAAACTTGTGGTTTTTAAATGTGCTTTTTAAATAAATTTGACATGACTTGACTAGTGTAGCTGCCATATTCATTACCAAACTACCACATCTACCCTTTTTTCCCCTCAGTAGATCAAATATTTATTTGAATTCATGACGCGTCTTTTCGTGTGAAGATGTCAGGTGATAAGCAAACTCAGGGCAATAAGGCCACGTCCCCTCCCCATGAGGAAGGAATCACATGCAAAACCTCCAACAATGTCATATCTGTCTGCTGCCCATGAGGAACTGTTCTCTGCATCGGCAGAGGAATTCAAGATGGCTATCACATCTTCCTCGCACAACCGGCGAATCGCTGACCTCAAAGGGATGGCTGAATACTTGTTGGTTCGAGTGAACAAAAATGTGTCTTGACCTTCAGCATAATGAGACAAACGGTTGCCGACAGCTAAGCCTATCACACTCAGATTAAAACTTGTATGTCCTTGCAAAAGCGTCCAGGATTTACTGTCCTCCATACTGGTCCTTTACAATGGATGTGTTGGGAAGTTCATCTCATACAGACACGCCATTTGAGTTCGGCCTCAAATCGAATAGGCTCCAAATCACATTTTGGTTGGACCATTTGTTCAATTAAAGACCAAGTGAATGTTATTGGTATTTTTAAAGGTGCATTCATCCGTTTTATATTTCTTTTCGGCAAAAAAGTACCACCTCATTGGTTTACCAATCATTGGTTTAGAAGACAAAATAAGAGACAACCGCTTCTGGCCAATTAAAACATAGAGGGCAGATTGAGATTGTGATTGGTGGTGATCTGTCTGAGACAAGGCAAGGTCATTTTT
>JACXGI010011832.1:12586-24212 GCA_016801175.1 Esox masquinongy | reverse complement strand
ATAATAACAGTTTTAACTGTGTGGGAGAGCAAAGAAGACTTTACTTTCATTTCACTGAACACGGAAAAAGCCACACCCAGTTACATATACTGTATGGAAATTAGAGGAAGAAACAATATGAAATTAGATAAAACATCCAAACGTCCTTATCTTAGGTATCATAGGACTATAAGGGGCTTCATAGCATTATATGGGGTTTCATATATATATATTTAATGCCCAAGAGTTCTGTTAAGATTTGGGCAAGATTCAGAACAATGAAAATAGCAACAAATATTCCTTAGGTCCAGCACACAAATGCTACTAACCCCTTCCATCTGGACCGTGCTGGGGTTATTGCACTGCGGAACCCCAGGGCATAATATACTTTAATTAAAATACTTTAAATAATAAGCCACTGACAGAATTGACTGACATTTGTTCCTGTTTCAGTCTTGCTTATTCCACAGTCTAACTGCCCCACCTTGGACAAGAACCAGCACTTCCTCTGAAGTTTTAAAGATTCTCCAACAAAAAGCGTTGAGTTTCAAATTGGGACTCTTTTTTTTTCAGGAAAAAGGCATTTCTGGGCATAGAGCTGACATGGATATTAATGATATACAAAACATTTATGAAATTCAACACAAGAAAACATTTACTCATGTACAATTACTCTTAATGGAATGTTTTTTCTAAACATAATAATAAGGTTTCACAACCGGTCAAGATTCATCACGATTTTAAAGAATCCATGACACATGGTTTCCACGTATTTGACTCCAATCCCGTGACTCCACTCCAGCCTTTATAAGGAGAAGTCCTCACCTCAGCAGCATCCTGTGGTATATAAGTACTCATCACCTGTATCAAGACCCATAAGGACACATTGTCTTCAGGTCCGAGAAATAACAGAACTATAGTAAACAACAGTAACGTAAGTAATTAACTGAATTTCTCAGCATTTGCTAAAATGAATTTCATAACTGGATAACAAAGAGTATACAATAATCTCACAATTGTTTCAGAGACTGTTTTTGCAAACAATTTTTAAACAGAAATTGACATTTGTTATATATATATATATATATACAGTGTTATATGTACAAATAGAAGTTATACTTGTATTATTTTCTGTCTTCTACAGCAGGAGATACCAACGAGTGAAAAACTGCAGAAATGTCTCAGAGGGCAAGACGTTTTGGTGAGCATTAATGCCTTAAAGAATGACTCTGCTTCCAAGTCAATGTACAGTTTACACAGTTATTGGTTGTACTAACTGTGTTGTCCCTCGATTGCAGGGGGAGGCATTTACCGTGAACCTCATGCTGTCCATCCAGCTCCTCCTAGACGGCAAAGTCTCAGACAACGGGGTAATACCTGTAGTTGCAGTCAGGGTTAGGGTTATCTTCTACAGCAGGAGAAACCATTGAGTGAAAAACTGCAGAAATGTCTCAGAGGGCAAGATGTTTTGGTGAGCATTAATGCCTTAAAGGGTGACTCTGCTTTATCAAGTTGCCACGAGCAGTAATTCAGATATCATCTACCTTTAAAAATCCAGTTAATTGTAGAATGTATTATTCTGAAATACATAGCACCCAACCTCTATCAAAGTTTTTTTTACTTCAGAGATGTTCAACGTTAACAAATAGAACAATATTATAAAATGTTAGATCTTTTTTAACGCTGATATTGTAGTTATGTACAATAATAATAATAGTAACTTTATTTGTATAGCACTTTTCTAGTACAGTTACACGAAGTGCTTTACACACAATAAAAATAGAAATGCATTAAAAGAATAATAAAAATATATATAAAAACCTATATATTATTACATTTTTAACATAAAGGAAGTAAGAAGAATAAACAAAATATAAAATCACAATGATCAAACATTTGTAAAAGCAATGTTATACAAAATAATTTTTAGGTAAGATTTAAAAGAATGCACTGACGTAGCATCTCTGACATTCTGTGGGAGGTTGTTCCAGAGTCTAGCGGCCCATATAGCAAAGGCCCACTTCCCTTTAGTTTTCTGTCTAGACTCTGGGACAGCCAGAAGTCCATCTGTCCAAGTCAATGTACAGTTTACACATGTATAGGTTGTGCTAACTGTGTTGTCCCTCGATTGCAGGGAGAGGCATTTACCGTGAACCTCTTGCTGTCCATCCAGCTCCTCCTAGACGGCAAAGTCTCAGACAACGGGGTAATACCTGTAGTTGCAGTTCATTCTCTTGGGTTCAGGGTGATAGTTGGAGGGTCCGCAGTGAATCTGGTGAACCCCTATTGTGTATCTCGGCATTAGGGCTACTGTTAATATACTTCCTACAATTTTCTGGTACACTATGCAAATTCCCTGTAAGATTTGCACAAAACTGTTTTAAACAGTGTGGGAGGGCAAAGAGGACTTGACTTTCATTTCACTGAAAACAGAAAGAGCCACGCCCAGTGGATCATGTTGCTGAGGGGAGGACAGGTAATGATAATACCTGGAATGGAGTGGATTTAATGCTATCAAACACATCAAGCTGAGATTCTTTTCTATCTGTACAATGAAAACTTTTTTTTACAAACATTTTTATTAACACATAAAACACATTAACACAAATTTTACATAAAAAGACCACAAACTTATTTTTTAAAACATATACTGTATATATACTTACATTTTATATACACATACAGTACATATATATAAAAAAATACACGATGAGCCAAAACATTATACACGATGAGCCAAAACACGATGAGCCAAAACATTATAACCCTAACCCGTTATTGCAGGACCGGATGAGCCAAAACATCTGTCAAATATGCTGTTGGTCCTCCGCGTGCTGCCAAAACAGCGCCAACCTGCCGAGGCATGGACTCTACAAGGTGTCCTGTGGTTTCTGGCACCAAGATATTAGCAGCAGATCCTTCAAGTCCTGTAAATTGCGAGGTGGAGCCGCTGTGGATTGGACTTGTTTTTCCAGCACATTCCACAGATGCTCAGTCGGATTGAGATCTGGGGAATTTAGAGGCCAGCAACACCTTGTACTCTTCATCCTTTTCCTCAAACCATTCTCTAAAAATGTGTGCAGTGTGGCAGTGTGCATTATCCTGCCGAAAGAGGCCACTGCCATTAAGGAATACCATTGCCATGAAGGGTTGTACCTGGTCTGCAATGATGTTCAGGTTGGTGGCATGTGTCAAATTGACGTTCACATGAATGCCCAAACCAAGTGTTTCCCAGCAGAACATTGCCCAGAGCATCATATTCGCTCCACCGGTTAGTCTTCTTCCCACAGTGCACCCTGGTGCCATTACCCAGGTTTGTCGTCTTCCCACAGTGCACCCTGGCGCCATCACCCAGGTTTGTCGTCTTCCCACAGTGCACCCTGGTGCCATCACCCCAGGTAAACGGCGCATACATACACGGCCGTCGACATGATGTAAAAGAAAACGGGACTCATCGGACCAGGTAACCTTCTTTCACTGCTCCAAGGCCTAGTTCTGACGATTACGTGCCTATTTTAGGTGCATTTGACGCAGGACAGGGGTCATCACAGGCACTCTGACCGGTCTTCGGCTACGCATCCCCTTACGCAGCAGGGTGCAATGCACTGTGTGTTGTGACACATTCCTCCCGGAACATCTTTAAAATTTTCTGCGACATGTGCCGTAGTAGACCTACTGTCGGTCTGGACCAGACGGGATAGCCTTCTTTGCCCTTGCGCATCGATGTGCCTTAAGCGCCCAACAACCTGTCGCCGGTTTGTGGTTTGTCCCTCGTCTGAACACTTCCAGTAGGTACTCACCACTGCTGACCGGGAGCACCCCACAAGCCTTGCCATTTCAGAGATGCTAAGTCCCAGTTACCTGGCCATAACAATTTGGCCCTTGTCAAAATCGCTCAGGTCTTTACTCGTGCCCATTTCTCCTGCATCCAACACTTTGATTACGAGAACTGATTGTTCTCTTACCATCTAATCTACCCAGACCTTGACATTTGCCCTTGTTGGGAGATAATCAACGTTATTCGCTTCACCTCTGAGTGGTCATGATGTTTTGACTCATCAGTGTATATTAGGAGTATATATCATAGAGAATGGAAGCGCATCTACCCGTTGTAGGGGCTCATAGTCCATACCAAGAGTGAATTGCCACCCCAGGAGCTTGCGAAGAGCTCAGTGGATGGCCAGCAACTCTCTCTTTAAGGCCGCATACCTGGTCTCCATGGGTTTGAGCTTCTGGCTGAAGAACCTGACGGGTGTTCTATCCCTTCCCACTCAACTTCCTTTCATCAGAGCTCTTCTAGTACCTTCCGGAGGTGTTCCAAATGTTCTGCCCAGCTCCCCACATGGACGACAATGTTAATAAGGTAGGGGGCATACTCCCGATGTGGTCGCAGTTTGATGTCCATGGAGTCCAAAAGGCAGGACCCGGTATTGCCTGTAGCCTCTAGAGGTGATAGGCTGTCTTCTCCCTCTCTAATGGGGTGCTCTACCAGTTTGTCCACACAGGGCATGGTGTAGCTGTCGAACTTGGAAAAAGTGTTGAGCTGCCAGACGTTATTGCAGGACCGGAGAGAGACGTCTGGCTTAGGCCCCACCTCAGGATTGGACCAGGGGCTGAGCAACTCTTCAGTGATGTCCATCACCTTCATCCTGGCCATTTCCTCCTCAATTGCTTTTTGACATGCTTTTTGATGTGCGAGACGAACGTTGGTGGACTACATCGGAGAACTAGTCCATCAGCTCCATTAGGTCCTGTTGTTGGTGGGGGTTCAGGTCGTCCCCCAATGTGATGTCTTCCAGGTTGGTGGTGGTGTGGGGCTCTTGGCATCACCCTGGCTTCAAGACCGGGTAGTTCACTGGCGCCAGGCGCTCCACAACTCTGTAGGGCCCCCGCCAACAGGCCACAAAGCTGCACGCCGAAGTGGGCAACATCTCCAACACCTTGTCCCCTGAGTAGAACTCCCGGCCAGTTGTAGGTCCCCTACTGCGGTGGCTGCGCCTCCTTCACTCTCCATACGTTCTCTGATGTTCCGCACGTGCTTGATAGTGCGATGGGAGTACGGTTGCTGCTCCTAGGGCTCCTTCACTACATCAAGCAAACCCCAGGGACGGCAACTACAAGGTGGCCACTCTCCGCAGCACTCCTCTTCGGCCAGAAATGCAGAACAGGGTATCTCCAGCCACTCATCTGGGGCATGTCTTCTGGCGTTTCGTTGCTGGTGTGCTCTGCCACACGGTTTTCGTCTGTCAACAGTTTGTGCCGGGGTTAGAGGGTTGTAGTTTGTATGCGTGATGCAGTGAAGTAATAGATGAGAGAAGAGCAAGGCAGGAACAAAGCTCTCGTCCCCACCCCACACTCGATGCCAGGGGCTATTTACCTGCCCCCTCTTTCAGAGGAAGAAGGCTAGGTAGTAATGGGGAACTATAAGAAAATGTTTTAGATTAGGTTAGAGATATTTCTGTATTTCCTGTTTGACTAGTTTTTTGAATTAAATATATTGTTCCTCAATTGCAGGGAGGGGAAATACTGGTGGGACTTTTTCCGGGAACAGGACAAGGCATAGCACAGGACAGGGCGCTGATTATCAAGGTATACACCGAAGCATCAGACAAACCAATAACCAGCCTTTGTTTATAATGAATGATTCAATATAAAAATTAGAGAACTTTTGAAATTACTATGCAAAACTATGTTACAAATATCTAAAACTGTAATTTTTTTCAAATGGCACAGTGTCACTGGTTTAAATACACAAGTCAATAACATTTTGGATTAGGTTGGATACAATTACATATTGTGATAGACTGTATATATAGAAATGTAATTAATGTTTTGACTCATGTCGTTTTTGACACAGCGAGAACTCAAGAAAAATTCACAGGCAAAAGGCAACTGTCAAACCTGATTGTGACCAGTTTGCAACCACTATCCATTTTAAAAGATACTGGTTTTAAGGCTTTTTTGGATAACATAAAGCCTAACATCCTTCGAAATGAGACATACTTTATTCGAAAAGAACTTCTCAGAATGTATACAAACACAATGCGGAAGGTGAAAAAATTCCTTGCCTTGGCCGATGACATTGTTTTAACATCTGAACTGTGGGATTCAAGGCCAGGAGAGTCCTACATGACAGTGACTTCTCATGTCATCGACCAACAATGGAACCTGAATTCCTATGTGTTAGAGACAACTAAAGTCCTGGGTGGACCTGAACAAAAAGCAGACATGGTAAAACAGCTGGTAAGAATTGCAAACACCTGGGAGATTAAATGTAAGATCCACACTGTGGTGACAAACATGGATGGAGACATGACGGAAATTTCTCAAATTGGGTGGACACACATACCTTGTTTTGCCCACACACTAAACCTAGTGTTCAAAGACGTGTTGAAGAATGATCCTACGCTAAAGGAAGTGCTTAGGAAGTGTCAGGAACTTGTGAGGTTTTTCCACATCGACACCGATGCTGAGCAAAAACTGAAACTTGCTCAGAACAAACACAGTCTGCCTCATCTTAGCCTGATCCAGTCAGTTGGTGATGGATGGCTTTCCTGCTTTGAAATGCTAAAAATACTTGGTGAGCAATACATAGCTATTAACGAGGTCCTTAGCGATAGGCAAGTCTTTGAATTATGTCTTTCTTCATCTGACATATTGAAAATCAACAATGCTGTAGCAGCTCTTCTGCTTTTCAAAGAAATGACCAGGAAGATGTCAGACATCCCTAATGGTCAGCGGTACAGCTTAATCTCTAGCGTCATTCCTCTTGTCACAGAACTTAGGGACAAAATCGAAACAGCACAAATAAGAAATGAGGTAACCAAACAACTGGGCAAACAAATCCAAAAACATTTTCGTAACATGAAGCAGAGTCCTCGACTGATCCTTCCTACAGCCCTGGACCCGAGGTTCAAAGACATCATAATGAGTGATGTGGAAATAGCTACTCATTTCTTGTCTAAACTAAATCAAGTTCTTCAAGTGGTTGGAAGTCCACTAGAAACCTCAGATTTAGGTCCACTTCTGCAACGGTACGCTGAAGGCGGACAAATTCCAGAGAGGGAAAACCCTCTTGAATGGTGGAGTAGAGATGGATCTGTGGACTTCATGGATCTGACCCGCGTAGCCCGGAGAAACCTTGGTGTGGTTTCTACAGCCATCCCATTTAAGAGAGCTTTCCAAGAGGCAGAAAACATGATACACAACAGAAGAATATGCCTGGAACCTGAGAATATCAACATGATACTGTTTCTGAACAGCAACTCTCCTAATATTTAACACGGATCAGCAACAGTCACTATATAAAGACAGATAGATGATAGATTAAAAAAAATATGAATACATTCCAAGGTCTGTGACTGCCACGTGGTGGACAGAGAACATTTCTGGTATTAGAATTTGTAGTTTAAGCCATTAAAACAATACAGAAAAACTATATGACAGGGTATGAAGGAGACCTAAAAGAACCTCGTATTATTTTGAGAACGGGCATACAGTCGCGGAAGGTAGGCGGTTATGACAGCCAATCTTGTAGTCTGTCAGCCCAGGGGCCTAGTGGTTAAAGCATCTGACCATTACACTAAAGGGTGCCAGATTGATTATGCGAGACTGTTCAGTTCCAGAGCCAAAGCAGTTAACCTCTAGTTGCTACTAGATCCTTCATGTAAATTCAAATGTGTTCTCATACCTGACAGGTCACACTTGACTGGTCACACCTGATTGGTCACACCTGATTGGTCAAACCTGACTGGTCATACCTGACTGGTCATACCTGACTGGTCACACCTGCCTGGTCACACCTGATTAGTCACACCTAAATGGTCACATCTGACTGGTCACACCTGATTGGTCACACCTGACTGGTCAAACCTGACTGGTCATACCTGACTGGTCAAACCTGACTGGTCACACCTGATTGGTCACACTTGACTGGTCATACCTGACTGATCACATCTGACTGGTCACACCTAATTGGTCAAACCTGACTGGTCACATCTGACTGGTCACACCTAATTGGTCAAACCTGACTGTCCACACTAATCAGACATAGAACGAAAGTGCAGATTATCAACTGCCAAAAACAAAACAAAAACATAAAATATTTCTTTAGGGTTTACATTGAGCTTCCTGAAATAAAAACTGGATTGTTACTGCTGAGTTCCCTCTTTGCTCTAATCTGCACTGGTTCATAATCATGGAGACCCTCTCTGATGTTTTTCAGACTCAGTTTGACAGATTACTTATTTGCTATGGTCATTTTTAGGCATTAAAACAATATATTGATGGTTGGCTTAGTAAAGTGGCAAAAACCCTACATTGACATAGAAATTCAATAGTAAAAATAAAAATATCACCAAATGTGTTGTCAGTACCATCCTTTATAGTTGCATTGATGGGGTTTCTTCAGTATAAATTGTGCCTTTGAAGCACTCATCTTTTTTGGCGTAGGGGGTGGCGCAGGATCTTTTCTGTTTATTTGTCATTGTTTTTCATTCAATAGATTTTTAGGCTTTATTGAAGAGAATAGAGAATTTAGGAGAATTTTACTCAAAGAGCGGTGGGCTAGATTCCATCCCATGCTACAGCAGTATATGTGTACTGGACCATCCTAGCCCATGTGTTTGGTTTTCTTGAACTTTTTTCTTTCATTGTGTTACAAAAACAAATTCTGTAAAGAAATTCTTTATTTATCTATTTGCATATTAAAATTAAAATATCAACGGTAGCTAAGTTTATATCGAGTAATTGTAATTTTGCTATTGCCATATTGTACCTTGTAATGGATTCTAATTAAAGAAATAATTGTCCCTGAGTCAATGATTCTTTTATTATGAGCTCAGGGGGAGAAATGAGTTCCCTCCCTTCTGATAGCAGATAGACATGTTTACTCCTCTAACATAGCAAGGTTAGCAGATAACAAAATCTCTTCCAGCTAGAAGGATGATTAGTTTTGAGAAAGGCTAGTGAAAATGTAATCCATATATGATATATACATAATCTGTTATTGATTGTATCTGTTTCTCATCTTAAATAATTAGACACTGACACAATTTTTGTTATTTTGGCAATTTACCAAAATATATTACAGTTAAATAATATTGGCTACAGTTAAATAATATGGCCTTAAAGTGCAGTTTCCCAGCTTTAATTTGAGGGTATTCACATCCAAATTGGAAGAAGGGTTTAGGAATTACAGCTCTTTAATATGTGGCCCCCTCTTTTTCAAGGGACCAAAAGTAATTGGACAGTTGACTCAAAAGCTGTTTCATGGACAGGTGTGGGCTATTCCTTCGTTATTTCTTCATCAATTAAGCAGGTAAAAGGTCTGGAGTTGATTCCAGGTGTGGAATTCGCATTTGGAAGCTGTTGCTGTGAAACCATAACATGTGGTCAAAGGAGCTCTCAATGCAAGTGAAACAGGCCATCCTTAGGCTGCAAAAAAAAAGAAATTCATCAGAGAGACAGCAGGAACATTAAACCTCAAGAATAGAAAGGCCAGATTAGAATTAGACTAGCCAAAAAAACATCTAAAAGAGCCAACCCAGTTCTGGAACAGCATTCCTTTGACAGATGAAACTAAGATCAACCTGTACCAGAATGATGGGAAGAAAAAAGTATGGGCAAGGCTTGGAACGGCTCATGATCCGAAGCATATCACATCATCTGTAAAACACGGTGGAGGCAGTGTGATGGCATGGGCATGCATGGCTTCCAGTGGCACTGAGTCACTAGTGTTTATTGATGTGACAGAAGACAGAAGCAGCCAGATGAATTCTGAAGTGTATAGGGATATATTGTCTGCATAGATTCAGCCAAATTCAGCGAAGTTGACTGGACGTCGCTTCACTTTACAGATGGACTGTGACCCAAAACATACTGCGAAAGCAACCCAGGAGTTTTGGCAAAGAAGTGGAATATTCTGCAATGGCCGAGTCAATCACCTGATCTCAACCCAATCAAGCATGCATTTCACTTGCTGAAGACAAAACTTAAGGCAGAAAGACCCACGAACAAACAACAACTGAACACAGCTGCAGTAAAGCCCTGGCAAAGCATCACAACGGAGGAAACCCAGCGTTTGGTGAAGGCCATGCATTCCAGACTTCAAGCAGTCATTGCCTGCAAAGGATTTCTTGACAAAGTATTAAAAATGAACATTTTATTTATAATTGTGTTAATTTGTCCAATTACATTTCATTTCCTGAAATAAGGGGACTGTGTATGAAAATGGCTGCAATTCCTAAACGTTTTATACAATATTTTTGTTCAACCCCTTGTATTAAAACTGAAAGTCTGCACTTCAACTGCATCTCGGTTGTTTCATTTCAAATCCATTGTTGTGGCGTACAGAGCCAAAATAATGAAAATTGTGTCAATGTCCAAATATTTCCGGACCTAAATGTAAGAACTAATAATTGCGTACCTTTCTTTTTCAGATTGATAATTTACCATTAAAAGGCAGTGTTACAGACAAACTTAGGTTTTATCTATACACAGTATAGACTCTTCCATCACAACGTATGTATATGAATTTGTTTGGTACACTGATCAAAAGTCTGCTCAACTAAAGGAAAACATGTACATTTTTTTTTATTGTCATCAGTGGATTATGCATCTCAATGTACAGTATTGATGAAGGCTGGGATTATATTCTATTACACCCAGTCTAGGTTGAACTGCCTGGATTAGGCTGGGTCGAAGTATTGCCTGGAGTAGACCGGGTCAAAGTATTGCCTAGATTAGGCTAGGTCAAAGTATTGCCTGGAGTAGGCTGGGTCAAAGTATTGCCTAGATTAGGCTGGGTCAAAGTATTGCCTGGAGTAGGCTGGGTCAAAGTATTTCCTAGATTAGGCTGGGTCAAAGTATTGCCTGAAGTAGGCTGGGTCAAAGTTGAGTTGCCTTGAATAGGTTGGGTAAAATTTGAGGTTCCTGGAGTAGGCTGAGACAAAGTATTGCATGGAGTAGGCTGGGTCAAAGTTGAGTTGCCTGGTGTAGGTTGGGTAAAAGTTGAGTTGCCTGGAGTAGGCGGGGTCAAAGTTGAGTTGCCTGGAGTAGGCGGGGTCAAAGTTGAGTTGCCTGGAGTAGGCGGGGTCAAAGTTGAGTTGTCTGGAGTAGGTTGTTTTACCAGTCATCTGCATTTCATGTGTCATCTCCCAGTCAAGCCTGATTCAGCTTTACATAACGCCTCCTCCATCCCCATCATCACCTCCTCATTCACCATCATCACCTCCTCCATAATCACCTCCTCCATCCCCATCATCACATCCTCTATAATCACCTCCTCAATCCCCATCATCACATCCTCCATAATCACCTCCTCATTCACCATCATCACCCCCTCCATCCCCATTATCACCTCCTCATTCAACATCATCACCTCTTCCATTCCCATCATCACCTCCTCCATCCCCATCATCTCCTCCATCCCCATCATCACCTCCTCCATCACCATCATCACCTCCTCCATCAACACCTCCTCCATCTCCATCATCACCTCCTCCATAATCACCTTCTCCATCCCCATCATCACTTCCTCCATAATCAACTCCTCCATCTCCATCATCACCTCCCCCATCCTCCATAATCACCTCCTCCATCCCCATCATCACATCCTCCATAATCACCTCCTCCATCCCCATCATCA
>JACXGI010011832.1:0-12486 GCA_016801175.1 Esox masquinongy | reverse complement strand
CCTCCATCCCCATCATCACCTCCTCCATCACCATCATCTCCTCCTCCATCCCCATCATCTCCTCCTCCATCCCATCCCCATCACCTCCATCATCACCTCCTCCATCTACATCATCACCTCCTCCACCCCATCATCATCTCCACCATCATCACCTCCATCCCCATCATCACCTCCTCCATCCCCATCTGGTTTGGGTCTGTGTCTGCCTGCTGCAGGGGTAACCAGTATGCAGAAAGGGTCATCGGCTGCCACCTGCCATTCATTAACATCCTACAGGACTCCAGGGAAAGAAACATGTAGGAAATATCATCATGGACTCCTCCCACACTGGCCCCCTCTGCTCCAAAATACTCATACAGACGAGGGCAAGCGGGCAGTGCAGGTCAAATATCGCCAAAAAGTGATAACATTTCTGCTGTTTCTCCCCCTTTGATGTGGTCCTGAGAAACTGGCCAAGTGCCCACTGAGACTAATGAGACAGTGGTCATGTTGGATAGTGGTTCGTATAGTGATTACTTGAGTGAAACATATATTCATATGATCCCACAGTCACCAGATAAATACACCTCCGAGCTGTTAGCTAAATATCTGCACTATTCGATAATCAAGCCTCTGCTCGACTCCCTGCATCTAGATAGATGTACTGAAACTGTAAATGTGTTCATCAACAGTAAGTCCTATTGTACACTATTGTGTGTCAACTTTGTGTACATTTTATGTCTTGGACCCCTATACAGTCTTGGCCAAATGCATTGGCACCCTTGTACTTTGTTAAAATACTTCATAATTGTCTCAGAAGATTCTACATTCAAACTGACCTAAGTATCTTCACAGTTCTTCATAGTTCCGTTGGATGCTTATTTCAACATAAGAAATGGCATATTATTTGAATAGGGTGCAAGGGTGCCAAAACCTTTACCCACGTCTGTTGTCTACCACCTTTACACAAAGCAAAATTCAGAATACGTGTGTAAGTCTGATGAATACCTTATCCTCCTAAGACCTGAGCTTTGATAATGAATGCATTTTTAATTTCTCTTAGCTATTTGGAATTAGTAGGACCTGATAAGTATAATATCTAAGCATGGCGCAGGCAACTGTCCTCTAATAAGGACAATAGGTTTAAGTTAAGCAGAATGAAGTACATGGTGCAGGAAGCCTGAAACATAGTGTCCTTGTATGCCGACACAGGGTCTCAGGAGGTTAAAATGGCCACTACATGCCCTGACCACTAGAGGGCAGAAGGCTCTTGTTGAATGCGGGTGTACACTGCGTACGGCAAGCCATTTTAACAAGCATTAATTCAATTTTTTACATCAACAATTCAATTTTTTTACATTAAAATTTCAAAATTTCACATCAACAATTCCATTTTTTATATCAGCCATTCAATTTTTTATATCAACAAATCAATTTTTGATATCAAAAAGTGGGAGCTGTTGACAGCCAAAAATAAATTAATAGCCCTTTAAATAGTTATACTGTGGATATATTGCATTGTCCTTACATACATTTTAGTCACTAGCCAAACACATTAGCTTATTAGCTCGTTACAGGTTTTATTACAATCATTAGACCCATGGCCTAGTAGTTACAGCCGCCTTCTTCATCTGTTGGTCACTGGACATCTGCACCAACAGCTACATCTAAGACAGAGACATCTTTTCTCTTTTTTATCAGGCAATTTGATTGAGAATACATTCTCATTAATGACCTGAGAGAAATTAGGGTTATCTGCCTTTCACAGGGACAGAACGACAGATTGAACTTGCAGCCTCTGGGATTCAGTCTGGCAAACTTTAGGTTTCTGGTCAGGTGTTCTAAAAAGTGGGATTCCCCTGGGAGCCCCTTGGTATTTTTCACTTTGAGTAGGATTCCATTTACAAGAACACAAATGTTTTAGATTTTCTTTCTGGCCCTAGTCCAGATAACCTTCCGGGAGCTAACCCAATATTTGGATAAGGAGCTGCGAGGACGGAGCTCTCCTTCAGTTCAGTTGCTCCATGCTTCCCAGCTCACATACCATTCTGTGACCTCTCTGACCTGACTGTATTTCTGTTGTTATTCAACACATATTTTGTGAGAAACATGTGCGCATCCCAACTGGCACCCTATTTCCTATATAGTGCCCTATATATACCAGGGCCCTGTGTAGAAGTAGGGCACTTAATTCAAAATAAATTTACCAGACACTCTTATTCAGAGCAATTTACAGTATTGACATTTTCATACTTTATGTCCTGTTAGCCTCCTGTGGGAATTGAACCACCAACCCTGTCAGTAAACACCATGCTCCACCAACTGAACTAAAGGAGAACAGGGCAGCGTTAGAGACATTGTAATGTCTGGCGCATGATGTCTATACACTATAAATGGTGGCCAAGTTGCTACACACCTTCTGTCACAGAGGACCTAACAGAGCCAGACAGGCACATCCATCAAAACATCAACAAAGGGATTTGGGGTCGTGACACCAAGGGGATTGAAGCCATTCAGTCATCACCTGTAATCCACTGAGTCATGTAGAATAATAGCTGGGACTTTGCTGGTAACTGCTTTGCTGAGGGCTATTAGTGAGTTGTGTGGTAGTTCCACCTGGACGTCCAATGATGAATGCTCTAACTGTAAATCACTCTGAATAGGAGTCTGTTAAATTACTAAAATGCATATGTAAATGGATCCAGATGGTAAATAAGCAACACGTTATATAACACACTAAATCTAAATGTAATTACTAGAGATCTAACATTTTCCATCACAAGGATATTGGTCATCGAGTAACTGATTACATGTAATCTGATTACAAAAAAATGGAATTAGCCTGGAAATTAACAGCAAAAAATAGTGCATATCAGATTTGAGATACTTTTTTAAAATCGGATGATTACTTCTTCAATATGTTGTGACATCTTACTGTTTTCTCAATGGCATTTAATTTATCAATGTGAAAAGGGCTCACCTTGAAGAGTTTCCACATGAATGAGTCCAACCATAAGTCTGAGCACGTTATGTCCACACACCATATGTTTTGATGGATCCTTTTCATTTGTGAAAGTAAAACAAAAAAGAACTGAAACAAATCACATTATATGCCTGATTTTGGATTATCCAAATATGACTTTACTGATCATGATTCAGGACAGGTAACTAGCAACGGTAATGGATTACCTTTAGATATTAACCTACCAAACTTGGCACATACGGACAAGCCTGTGGCCTCTAGTAGTCAGGGAATCCAGGACGGAGCCCAACAGACTGAGTAACCTTTTTGGACACGAGAAGGCTGCCAGCTGAGAGGGACGACAATCCGGAGCGTTCGGTCCCCGCCTCACGTTACCGCCACATTCACAGCGCCATGACATCACCCAGATACCCTGGATGCTATTTTTCCAGCCTGGTATGTGTTATTCCTATCACTAGAAGCACCGTCTCTGTTTGCCCACGGCTTCGGTGTGAATCCCAAATGGCACCCCGATGCCTAAGTAGGGCACTATTTTAGAGTGGATCCTATGGGGAAAGGGTGACAATTTGGCATATACAAAGAGGTGGCATCTGCGAGTGGTTGCTTTCCCACGTTGACCCAGCTAACAACAAAGGTTCCCGGGACTATGGAGGACGTTCCCCGCAGATATTGGCGTTTTCGCGGAGAGCGGTGTCGAGCTAGCGCGAGTGCAGCATTGCTCGGCCCCAAATGAAGCGATTAGATAGAACTGTGTTGCTTGTGTAAGCCCACGAGCCGTCTGTGAAGATGTTAGAAAAGGTCAACTTTAAAACCCACGAGCGACATGTGTTACAAAATGTACATGGCATGTAACACAATCGATTGGGGTCCCCCAATGTTGTTTTTGCTATCACAGGACATACATTTTCCACATAGAAAGTCGTTATTTCACAGAGTTCCATCAAATTGCTTTAGTGAGTGAGACATTTGCAGGCTGTGGTTGTCCAACAATTACTTCTAGCGGTTTATGAGCTTAGACAAATGTTAGATATTCATTGTATTCCCCTTTAATTCGAGGAAGTAAATGTAACATGCTGTCTTGCAGTATTATTGAACAGCCATGTTGTAAACAGAACAAATGATTCAGAGTGTATTTTAACTGTCTTCCTTCTTTCAGTCATACAGGCCAGTAATGGACGATACATTTTTAGACATGTTTTTTGGGAGCGTTCCAGGAGCATTCATGGGTCTACTTTTCACTGGATTAGTTCTATCAACAATCAGACATTCATTGAACCTTCTTGCCATGTTCTAGAATACAAAATTTAATTGTTTTAGATGTTTCATGGGAACCTTGCAAGATCACTGAAATACCAGTCAGTAGTTTTGACACACTCATTCAAGGGTATTTCTTTATTTTTCATATTTTTACTAAGCCGGTTGAGAGAATGCCAAGAGTGTGCAAAGTTGTCATCATGTCACGGTCACGGGTAAGCAGGACACGAGGTGCAGAGTTGTGAAAGGGAATCATTCCTTTTATTAGGTAAAAGTAACACGAAATAAAAGCAGCAGCACAACCGAGAACTGAAGCATAATGCATAACTGATGAACACCAAATGCCAAAAAGACAACTTAAATGGGGTCCCCAATCTGAGGCAAGGCAGGGCAGCTGCCTCTGATTGGGGAAAGTCAAAAGTGGAGCGCAGAGATTCCTAGAAGCACCTCTGCAGTCAGGCCCTGACTGTGGCCCCCAAGCGCATAGAGATGCCTAGAGGCACCCAAGTCAGAACCTGACACATCAAGGCAAAGTAGCTACTTTGAAGAATAGGAAATGTAAATGTATTTCAATTTCTTGGTTATTATGTGTTATTTCATAGTTTTCACTATTATTATACAATGTGGAAAAGAGTAAAAAGAAATACCGTTGAATGAGTAGGTGGGTCCATGCTTTTGACTGGTAGCATACTGTAGGTTGTGGGCAAGGACCATTTCCCGCCAACATCCCATGGTGATATGTTAACGGAATACTCTCCTAACTGACATAATAACAGGACATATTGCAATGCAATGCATGCACAACAAAAATATCTTAGACTTTGAGATCATGATCTGGATGAGTTCCATTTGACAGTAAGGCAATTTATTTTTACTTAAATGCCAAAAGATGCTAAAATGCCAAATTCAGTGAGCATAGAATGTCCCACTAACTAACCGCAAAAACGGAACGTCAGAGCTATATTACATATATATTTTGTATATATATATATATATATATATATGGATGTGTCCAATGACAGGTTATGTAAGTAACGTGAGGAGACATGCAACTGCTATAAAATCCACTCAGTTCTTTTTTGCTTTGTGGTTCATAAATTGTTTCTTTCTGCTATAGGGAGCATTGTGAAAACAATTTTGAATGTCTTTGGCACTTTTGAAACCACAGGGAGGGCAGACTGGCGAAAATATTACCGTTGCCATGGCAATGACATTTAGATGGATGAAATGAGCTGTACAGTAATAATAATGATCTCCCAATGACAGTGTGGAACTTAATATACAAAGTCAACATGTTCATCACTCAAACAGACTATTTCATCTGACAGGGTTGTTTTCTTCTTGTTTTCTTTTTCTCCAATTGTTTTTATGTTGAACTTTAGGGCAGGTAATCCTTGCACTGCTCACACAGAAACAGCGATCAGGAATTCCACAGATTTTTCCTCTAAGCCTTTAGAGAGTCTTCTGCCCTACTTCTCGTAGTGGTGCATGCCTCCTATCAATGAATCAATTGTTTTCTAGGCTGGAATGCTATCAAGTTGGGAAAGCCACGCCACTGTCCGCAAGAACACCCTAATTCCCTTGGATTGAGTGCACTCACTTTGAACAAGGTCCTAGTGCGGTCCCATCTAGCTCAGTTGGTAGGTCATGGCGCTTGAAATGCCCCGGTTGTGGGTTTGATTCCCATGGGGGGGCGGTGAAAAACGTCTGCACGCGTTTCCACTAGATACTGAAATGTAAATGCAGTCAGACCCAGTGCCCAAGTCATATAGTGATTTTAAGTTTCACGAGTGTTTGTCAGTAAAGCTTGGATTACTTTTACAAGAAAGTAAATTATAATAGCAGAGTAGCAGGCAGTGGGGGCCGGTTTTGTGGACTCTGAGTCTAGTCCTGAACAAAAAAGGTTCTCCGGTGAGCTTGATTTTTAAGTCCAGGACAAGGCTTAATCTGTATCTGCCAAACCGGCCCAGACTGTCTGCCTTTAAATGTACTCCCTGGATTCTTAAGATTCCAAAGGAAGATGATTGGCAGATAGCTCATACCTGCAGAGCTGTGTTTTAATGAATTGCAACAATTCAACAGTGGAATCTGTCCACAATTTCAGCACACTGTGATTTTGCTGATAGGATTACCGTGTACAGCACACTTCCCCTTTCACTGAAATGGACGTTAATGACGATCATACCCAACGTTCCATTGTCTCCAACGGCAACAGCACAGAGCCACATGACAGTTGGCAAAGTCTTGCACAGAAAGAAGAAGAAAGACAGTAAAATGGGTCAGTGCCGACAGTATGCTGGTACCAGAGCCTTGATGATTTGATGACTGTGTTCAGGACAAAACGTTAAGAAGCAGCAGGATACCCGGGGCCTATACTGTATACTGTAAGACCCATGACAATTTTTAGTAAACAAAAAATACACAAATGTAATTCAAACATAGATATATACTGTCCATTGTATATTGTATCGTTTTGGGAAATTTGTTTTGGTTCTTACAAACACAGGCCATGTCCAAAACTGGATAGAGAACTTTTAAGGTATAATGGATCTTTATATTGTCACATAAATTGGTTGTGGCATCCCAATGTGGCCCTCAAGCCACAATGATTCCCTCTTCCTGGGGTTTCCAGTTAAACATAGCGATTGCCTTTGACCACAGAACATTGTCTGTCATTCATTTCTAGATTTTGCTGGTCTCCTTTTAACTACTCATTGTGTTGTCTTGTCATTCATGGAAGCAGTTCCTCAGAGCCAATTTAAACTGCTATAGCTTTATCTAGATGAACGTCAGTTGAGGCCAGATTTGCGTCTGAGATGAAAAAAAGAAAATGATGCAAATACAGCCAGATTTGCCTCGCGGCTACGATATCTTGCTCAGTGTGTTGGAGTGGAATGAGCGATGACGTATGACGTCCAGTCCTCTGTGTATATACAGAATCAGAAAAAAATATGTTGTCAGGAAGCAACTGAAAACATCTCACAGAGTGCCATGTCAATGACCAGGAAGTTACTATGTCTTCCAGGTTAAGGTTCAGGCCAAAGTGCTGTACGCACATCTGTTTCCCCTTAAGTCACTCCTGGCTGGTGTGAATCGAAAATTATCTTTACATTTCACACAGTGCCGGCTCTAGCCTTTTGGGGGCCCTAAGCAACATTTGATTTTGGGCTCCCTGTCCCCTAACGTTAGGGGGCTCACTAGTGGTTTGGGCGCCTAGCAGTCGGGGGTCCTAAGTGACCACATATGTCACATATGCCTAGAACCAGCCCTAATTTCACGTTAACATTACTGAAATTCTATAAAACCATCTGCTGTAGTGACACACTATTCCCCAAACAGCGAACTACCTTTAGCCGGAGGGTGTTCTTTCTGTCCTGTCTCCTCCCAACCCGTGATCAATATTTCCTGTGTTACGGAAGAGGCTGGTTACCTGGGACCCGTCCACCAGGGTGCCAAACTCCGCCCCCTGTAGACCGAGGGCAGGTTGGCCACGTCAAGACGCCCAGAATCAATTTGCGCAGCGCTGGGTTCACCCACAGGTCTCCCGGCTTCCTCACAAGCTCTGAGGGCACTGTGGTGATTGAGCAGAGCTGTAGTCCATAAACAACATTCTCACATTGGTGACCTGTGACCTTTGGCGTGCTCCCCTCCTGCCAAATAGTACACATTCCCCCAGAAGGGTTTGGGGTTAAAGGCTACTTCGTGGCCTCGAAGTAGCCTTTGAGAGTCTGAGAGAAGAAAAATATACGCTAACTAGCAGAGCCGTCCCACTCAGACCCTGTCCGCTACGGCCTGGCTGGACTCACGTTCTCATCTGCATGAACACTTTGGCGTTAAAGGCTGTTTGAGGAGCTCTAAGTCTCCAGTCTATAGTTGCAGCCAAATGACACCCCATTCCCTATATATTAAACTACATTGGACCAGGACTCCTATTCCCTACATAGTTCTCTAGGATTGACAAGGGTTATTACGATGTCTTTATGGTGTGTGCTCCTTCATGGTGTGTGCTCCTTCATGGTGTGTGCTCCTTCCTCCCCCTTACTGTTTGGACCGTTTTTTGTTTTTGTTTGTTTTTTACAGTTTTTACCCTTTTAACTGACTCTAGCCCTGCATACGCCTGGTACTAACATGCGTTTTCCACCCTTAACTGGTCCGTTCACGCTAATCCCCTGGATCAAAGTGAACATGGTGACTACCTTGGTGACTATATAAACGTGGACACGATCATGCTTGTTGAAACCTGGCATGAACCTGGGCATCTGTCTCATACAATGTGATAAGAAGCTACAAATTCCAGAACCCAGAATCTAAAGTCACTCAGCAGTTACGGCGAACTAGTAAATACCTCATGTAGAATTACCTATCAGGATGTGTCTGAAAGTAGGTATATAAGTGACTTTAATAATATTTGAACACGGTAGGGGACCTCTTATTTAAACACTGATGCTTTAACAGACTTTAACTGGATAAACAGATTCATGACATACAGCACACACAACATAGTCTGTTCTCCCTTAATCTGTTGACACAACGTTACAACATTCACAAAGTATTTATTTACCCTCCCTCCTTTCCCCCTCTGGTTCTCCCTCAGTTCTACCAAATTTAAATGAGTTGTTCAGACTTCACGCCCACAGTGGGTCTTACAGGAAATGCTCTGATCTGCTGTTTTTCCATCATCAGGAGGAAGAAAATGTTATTCATGTGTAGAAGCACCTGGAAGTGTGTCAGACAGGCCCGTCCCGTTGCCTCTGTCACCTTTCTATTGTAATTACTGCCTCTACACTGGTCCGCAATGGATATTTCTGACACTGCTCATCTCTAAGAACTGCCTCAATGCTAAACATACTGGATATCTCTGACACTGCTCATCTCTCAGAACTGCCTCAATGCTAAACATACTGGATATCTCTGACACTGCTCATCTCTCAGAACTGCCTCAGTGCCAAAAATACTGGATATCTCTGACACTGCTCATCTCTCAGAACTGCCTCAATGCTAAACGTACTGGATATCTCTGACACTGCTCATCTCTCAGAACTGCCTCAGTGCTAAACATACTGGATGTCTCTGACACCACTCATATATTTTTGCTTAATTCCCTATCACTAGTCAGTATAATTATGGATTAAAGAAAATCTGCTGTATACCCTTTTCCCATATTTATACAGAGCAATCAACTGAGACCCTGTTTTCTTTCACAGCTAAGCCCAGTGTTAGAACAATAAAAACACATGCAAAATGGAGATATGAAATAGACACATTAAGAACTGCACGTGCATCTTATTTTTCAGCGAACAGACTCAGTGAACTGAGTCCTTTATCAATATTCCTATTCATCTCATGAGGGTTGGGTAGAGGTTTAATTAAAAAGATCTCCTTCTGCATTAGTGGCAGTAAAAGGCATGATCATTCACCTTCTGGTAACGGGCACGGAGTCCAAAACCATCGGTTGTAGAAGCACAGTGGCAAAACTTCTCTTCTGGATTTTTACAGTTTTTCCAGAATTTGATCAGATTTACTGTTACCGTTGAGGGTATATTTATATAGTATAGAAATAACATCAGATATGTCCAGGTGCTGGGTCTGTTCTTCACTCTTATCTTCACAGAATGGGGACGCTTATCTGCTATGGTAATTAAAAACACTAGTGAAATCCTTTAATGCTAGTTCATCCCCTGGAATGGCAGAAATGCAATTATGCTTACTTCTGTAAAGGTCATGTAAAAAAGCTTAGTTATTGACATTCCTAAAATTTCTCTTAGCGATTATATGCAATTTGGCAACTTAAAATTCTGACATTGCTAATACATGCAATCGGACAATGATTGCTAATATCCAGTTAAAATGCATCACACTGAGCTCTTAGTAACACAACCTGATTCATGTGATTTCAAGTGTAGGTTAAAATCTCCAAGTGTATTGTAACATAATTGTAATGTTAAGACTTTTTCGCTAATTTAAAGGCTAGCAATCCAAATTGTTTGTGATTGGAGATAGACTTAAAGAGGGAGAATTAAGGTGAGTGTTTTGTAAAAATGGCTACGCCGCCCCCTTCCCACAACCAATTTGCTCTAATGTCATACCATAACAAGGTACATTTTCTATTGGTGTACTGTATAGCCAATACATGATACAAAATATGCATAATGTCTTCCCATGTCTCCCTTCTCCCATGGAATGGCTCCCTCTGCCCATCCAGACAAGGAACGACTTTGGCCTTGTCCCAAATGGCGCCCTGTTCTTCGCTTAGGGTAGAGGTTCCCTCCTTTGGGACTCTCAGACATTCAACAGTTCAGCATCACACCTGATTCATCTAGTAAAAGGCTGGAAGATTAGTTGACGAAGGGAGTCAGGCGGTCAGCTCTGGGACAGATGGCTTGGGGTGGACGGAAAGGCTGGGGGTGGACGGAAAGGCTGGGGGTGTACGGAAAGGCTGGGGGTGTACGCAAAGGCTGGGAGTGTACGGAAATGCTGGGGGTGTACGGAAAGGCTGGGGGCACCCGAGGAGCGAATCAATGACGAAGGAATGGAAGGAGCCATTAAGAACACGATGTGTGATTCCTCAGGGTTCATAGCATGTCCTCGGTTCTGCCCGGTACTCTGTCTTGCAGGAGAACCCACAGGGCAACCAGTGTGTCTAGAACCTGTCTGAACGTACTGCCGACTGCACTGACTCAACAGAAACACTCATTCGAACACAATTTTGTGTATGCAGAGACGAAAAGCCTGGGGATGGTCTCCCACAGAGGAGTGACGGTTTCATACCGCGCTGTTCTCTCTGGGGGATAATGGTGTACTATCGTTGTCGTAACAAGTGGGGTAAAAGTGGACCCCCCCACGACAAAATGCTGCAGAATAGAAAGAGGCTGTAGCCAGTATGAGTTGTGGTCCACCACAAAGACCGAGGTTAAGTCCCGAAGAGCTCCCTGTTCTGTCTTACACGTTTTCACCAGCACTTTCCACCAAAAGTAGTACGCTAAAGAGGAACAGATGCCCCCCCCTCCCGATTTGGGACTCAGAACTATAATAAGAGAGTTATGACCTAGTTTATGTGGAAAAGGAAATTCCACTCCGCGCAGGAAGTTTAGGAATCACCATGGAAATGAAGGCAAAACACAGTTCTCTCTACTAAGCTGGTTTTCCAATAATGCCTCCCTGACAGAGTTTTGTGGGGAAATTAATTCAACAGCCAGCAGCCTCATTCAACAGCCAACAGAGTCAAATGATCTGCTTTGCTCTGTGGGCGTCTTCCATCTGTATAGACCAGGATGACTGATACTGACCACAGACTCTGACACGCATGAACGCGCTGAGCTTACTGAAGTAACACGTTCCTGTGGTAATGAATACAAACACCCAACGCAGACCCTCGTCAGGCCTCGATGCAATAATCCTCAACGCATTGGACTGCCCAAAGGCATTGACCTCCATTAACCCTTCAGTCTGATGTCGCGCTGATGTTGAGACGGACTTGTTTGGCACCGGCAGGACCATAGCGGCACACCTTGGGGGTTGGAGCGCCGGACGGGAACACCGAAAGGTTGCCGTTTGGAACAGCCAACTGAAATGCTGTTGAGCAAGGCTTTTAACCCTGAGCGATCCTCTAAACTGGTCTGGATTAGAACGCCTCATGAGAACGTCTCCTGTCACGCGGTGTACCTCCAGACGTTGCCCAACACTCCCCTCAGCACCACTGAGATGGCTTACATTTTTCATTTAAACTGTCAGGCCTGAGTGAATTAGTCAAAGGCTTAATGATCACAGGACTAATTGAATCAGGTGTGGCTTAATGATCACAGGACTAATTGAATCAGGTGTGGCTTACTGATCACAGGACTAATTGAATCAGGTGTGGCTTAATGATCACAGGACTAATTGAATCAGGTGTGGCTTACTGATCACAGGACTAATTGAATCAGGTGTGGCTTAATGATCACAGGACTAATTGAATCAGGTGTGGCTTACTGATCACAGGACTAATTGAATCAGGTGTGCCAGTTAAGGGTTGAACCCCCGGAAAAAAAACAGAGCGGGGAAAATCTGGAAAGAGGGCGGGAAAACCCGGCCTCAGATGGCGGGGTGGAGACGGATGGAGGGTGCAGTGCTCACTGAAGTGTTACGGCACCCGCAGGAATGACACCGTGCAGCCAGGGAGGAGGCCGCTGGAGCTCCGGGAATGCAGGTGTTCAAGCAGGGTTCAGCAGTCAGTCACAGAATCGTGAGTCAACATCTCACCCAGACGCCCCCCCCCCCCCCCCCCCCCCCCC
>JACXGI010011831.1:10346-24235 GCA_016801175.1 Esox masquinongy | reverse complement strand
GATACGCCAGACCCAACAATGCAGAAGAGCTGAAGGCCACTATCAGAGCAACCTGGGCTCTCATAACACCTGAGCAGTGCCACAGACTGATCGACTCCATGCCACGCCGCATTGCTGCAGTACTTCAGGCAAAAGGAGCCCCAACTAAGTATTGAGTGCTGTACATGCTCATACTTTTCATGTTCATACTTTTCAGTTGTATAACATTTCTAAAAATCTTTTTTTTTATTGGTCTTAAGTAATATTCTAATTTTCGGAGATACTGAATTTGGGATTTTCATTAGTTGTCAGTTTTAATCATCACAATTAAATAAAATAAACATTTGAAATATATCAGTCTGTGTGTAATGAATTAATATAATATCCAAGTTTCACTTTTTGAATGGAATTACTGAAATAAATCAACTTTTTGATGATATTCTAATTATATGACCAGCACCTGTAGACATCATTTGAGCTCTTGTTGCAGAGAATGTTCTGGCACAGGAACAAGGAATGTAGATGAGCTTCAGGAAAACCTGGACTAAACAGTTTTGTCATGGGGTGGCAGGGAGGCCTAGTGGCTAGAGCCTGTGACCGAAATGATGCTACATCAAATCTCAGGTAAAAAACTAAGAAATAAATTGTCATGTTTGTCTCAGGTGTTCTTTTCTCTTTGTTGATTTATTGTGCGACTGAAAACCTTAGAATATACAAGATGCGCAATTTGTATTTTTAAACATCCTCAACTTGTTCCATTCGTCTATTTAGTGGTCAGCAAACAACTTCTAAGGTGCATTACCGCCACCAACTGGACTGGAGTGTGGACCAGAAACACGGAACGTATACATCCTCATCTGTCTTGTCTCCCCAAGGAAACAAAATACATGATTAAACACTACATCCCCTGATGATTTTCTCAGTAGCTTGCACAAACCCGGGTCCTTCAACACCTAGACTCAAACAGAAATTTCTCCTTTACAAACAAGCTCATCGGTGCTGCCCAGGAGTCAGAGCATATGACCGCCCTGACGGGCCTCGAACCCCTCAACCCCTACGGAACTATGGCCACGTTGAATGCAGAAACATTAAAGGCTGTAAAAGTCCTGTCAGTCTTGGGGTGTATATACAAACATCTACTATCGGCTGGGCGAGTAACCAAAGTGGGATAACAGGAAAGTCAACCAATGTGCTAAACTCCCAAACAATCCCCATCTTTCGCTAATTCATTACCTATCTACCCAAAACAGGAGTTAACATATGCTCCCAGCACTGTAGGAGCACCTTGTGGCCTTGAAGCTTTGCCCGATGTGTCACAGCTATTTGTTATTGTGTTCTTGACTTAAACGCCATCAGTCCCAGCTTTACTTGAAGAGCTAATGCCAGGGTGGTTCATGTTATCCGACAGCACTTTCTTAACACCTCGGCTACATCTAGATTTTTCAGACAATGTCAGACAAATCTGTATCCTGTACTGCGTCATACAGTGCTGACCTTTATACGGGGTCGTCCCAAGCCATTCTGTCTGGCCCCAATTTTAGCATTGAGTTTATTAGGGGAATTCCACATGCATATCACTAGTTTTATTTTGGATTGGGAACCCTGGTAAAGATGTGTGGTGGGGTCTTACTGAATGACAGATTTTTTTTTTCAATAACATCGAATTGACCTACTGAAATAATTAATAATTATTAACACAAATTATAATAATAATTCACGCAGATGTACTCTGTTGATCTCTCTATGGACTAATTCAATTTCCACCGTTTCTATAAGTTGTTTTTGACCATTATTTTAGTAGGTAAGAGCACATTCTTATTTTCAGCAACGACCTGAAAGCAATTTGGATTAACTGCTGTTCTCAGGGACAAAACAAATATTTTTCTTTGGATTACAACCAGCGACCTTTCGTTTACTGGTCCAACGCGCTTGACCATGAGGCTACCATGCCTAAATATGGTGGCCTAGTAAGTAAGAGCTTGACAAATTGGCCCAAAATAAACATAACATACTTTTGCAATGTACGTTATGGCATTAAACTTGACCTATATTTAGGCTCCAACTACTTATTACAGAAAATGATGCAATTGTGCGCGTCTGCCAACTAACCCCGCCCTTAACTGACACGAAGAACATCGTCTTCATGCCAATTGGTCAGGGTGAAGACCATGTCTTTAGTCATTGGTCTATTCTTGTGCGTGTCATGCCGGCTACCCGGAACACGGAGGGATATTGAATTAGTAAAGAAAGAAGCAGAAAGCCACGTTGACAAGAGTGGTGTTTTGTATTATAGTGTGTTTTGTTTCATTCCCAAACCGGTGAAATAACGGTAGCTCCACCGGTCTGTCCAGTGGTTGGAAGACTTATAGAGAAGGTATGCATATTGTTGTTGATGATTAATCGTTATTCAATAGCGATATTCTGTTTTTATTACATTCATTTCGTGCCGGCTGGCTGGTACTTGTAGTGGGATATCATGCACCAACTGTTTCCAGTCCTTTTTCATGTGTTATAGTAGTTATATGAAGCCAATGCTAATGTTACAAGTCCTGCGATCTTTGCTAGAGCTAGAACGAATAGTGGTAACTAACAAACTACATTGACTTAGATCAACGTAATAGCTGGTTATTCTTATAGAGATAGCTATGTCATTACAATGTTTAAAGTAGGCGCACTGTTGTTGAAAAAGGTCCACCTCGAACAAGGTCTATCGAGTAGCCTAAAAAATGTCCTAATGCTAAATATTACAGGCTGGTGTACGACGTCCTAAAATGTCTTTGCCTTGCAGGACAGGACAAGCCACATCACGGGAAAGATGAGCGTTGGATTCATTGGAGCGGGCCAGCTGGCGCACGCGTTGGTGAAGGGGTTCGCAGCTGCAGGTAAGAAAGCCGTACAGGGTTTCTGCCGACCTTTAACCACTGCGACCGAATGACCAAAGTCGTGACCACTTTAATCTGCGCGACAAGGGCAGCTGACTGTCTCCTTGGTCACATCTGACCCAGCCTTGAAATATCTAGTGCAACTGTCAGCACACGAAATCTTCTACTGTGTTTACTCGCAGGCTACATCCAAAAAGGTGTATTGCACAAACGGAATCCGTTATCACTTGAATTTTTTACTGTAGTTTGTTTTGGGTGCCAATGCCCCCCTCCCCCTCGCTGGCTCACAAGCAACTTCTCTCTCACACAACCTCTGTGTCCCTGCACCATCTCTGTTTATCCTCTTTCTCCACATACTATCGTTCTTTCACTGTCTGTCCCCTTTTAACAGCACTTCTTCTCTTGCAGGTGTAATAGCTACACAGAGAATCATGGCCAGTTCTCCAGACACCGATCTGCCTACTGTAGCTGGACTGAGGGTAAGAAAAGGAGATGTATGGCTGGCTAGCCTGAGGGTTAAGGCAAACGTGTGTGTGGGTGTGGGTGTGGGTGTGGGTGTGGGTGGGTGTGGGTGTGTGTGTGTGTGTGTGTGTGTGTGTGTAGTACCTGTGTAACAGAGAGGACAGTGGATTTGTTGTTCTTGTTTCCTTGCCTGGAAGGTGTTTCTCCCCATCTGGTCTGATGAGAGAATGATTTGAAGTTTTGCCTAAAAGAAAATTCTTAAGTACATACATTGGGTGTAATTTTATATTATAGAGTCAAATTTAACAAATAAGGAGTGAAACTTTGTCAGATATTTTAAATGGAGGCTTGTTGCTCAGAATACACCAAATTCCTCCTAAATGACAAGTGTTCCTGAGCCTTAATTTACTGAAGGGAACCTCCTTTTCATTAGAACGCAGAGGTACATTTTCTTTGCCGAAATGATTGTGAGAGAATTGGTCATCGGGCATGATCAGTTCAGTGCACATTAAAAGCGTCATACAAACTCAGTGTTTATATAGCTGATTTTAAAACAGTCCAGTCTCGGCTGACCAAGGTTTGAAGTCGGGGACAGGGCTGGTCTACGTATTGATGCTGTGACGTCCCCCCCCCCGTCCCCCCATAGAGGATGGGTGCCAACCTCACCACCAGCAACAAGGAGGTGGTGAACAACAGCGACGTCCTGTTTCTGGCGGTCAAACCCCATATCATCCCCTTTGTCCTGGACGAGATTGGGCCGGACATTGAGGACAGACACCTCATAGTGTCCTGCGCTGCTGGAGTTACCATCAGCTCCATAGAGAAGGTCTGACACGCATACACACACACGCATACACACACACACGCATACACACACACACGCATACACACACACACGCATACACACACACGCATACACACACACACACACACACACAGTATATCTCCTTTCTGTTAACACAAAGCATTGTTATTCACTCCATCAGCCACATGGGGGCAGCAGATGGCCTAATGCTCAGAGCATTGGTCAAGTCACCGAAAGGTCTCTGGTTCCAGTCCCTTGTTAGCAAGGCCATTAACCCTCATTGTGTCTATATGTTTCTTCTGGATAGTAAACTGGACTTTTAAATCCACTCTCGTGCACTCCTTGGTGAAAAAAACAGAGCTGGAACATTTTACACGTTCTGTTCTCCTGTCTCTCCTCCGCTGCCCGAATGCCTGTCCGCCCATTGCCCTCTCCAGAAGCTTCTCCAGTACCGTCCGTGCCCCAAGGTCATGAGGTGCATGACCAACACCCCGGTGGTGGTGAGAGAGGGGGCCACTGTCTACGCCACGGGGACACACGCCCAGGTACCCCCGTGCCTCCGGCTTATTCATTCAGCCCACGGGTCTTAACCGCCACCCCGAAAGATATTAAGAAAGTGTTACATTCTACTAAGTCTTGGCCTTTTGTAGTGGTTAACCGTTGTCAGTGTACATTTTACAGTATGTATGATATGTAACGGAACGATATACTTTCGGATAAGGTCATCTTAAACACTAAAACGATCTTGCACTAATTCTCCCACCCCCGTTCTCTTTTTCTCTTTTCTGTCTTTTTCCTCTCTGCCCCCCCCCCCGTCCTCCAGGTGGAGGACGGAAAGTTACTGGAGCAGTTGATGGCCAGTGTGGGATTCTGCACGGAGGTGGAGGAGGACCTCATTGACGCTGTCACGGGCCTCAGTGGCAGTGGCCCTGCCTACGTAAGTCACTGTTAACCAGAGAAAAACACAGACAAGTCCCACGAGGTCTGGCGCGTGTCCTGAACTGCTCCCTATTGCCAAAAGTAGTGCGCTGCGTAGGGAATAGGGTGGTGTTTTGGATGCGGGCATGGTGAATCTGGGCTTCGGTCTGCGCCTGAGGGGTGACCGACGCCGTCTGACTGTGTGGGTGGAAGGGAGGTCGACGCGGCAACAAGTTGTTTGTCGTTGATCTTAAAATAACTGATGAACAGTTAACTGGCTGCTGACTTTTGTGGAGATGAGTTGTGTTTCACGTACAGGGTTATCTTACTGTGTTCTCATTCTTATTGTGTGTTTTCTATCATTTAAAAGTTGGCCACTACAAAAAATGTTTAATAGAAGAAATTGGGGGGGGGTGTGTGTAAACGGAAAAAGAAATGGCAAGCCTGTTGATAACACGTGTACCTATGGAAGTACTGAAATAACAGATTTTTTTTTGCCAGACCCATAAGCGGAGCCAGCCAAGATGAGCGAATGTCTGTCAGTGACTGACCACCCACCCACCCCTTGTTAAATAGCGTAGCGGTTAGAGTTGCGGACTTCCATGCAGAGGGACCGGTGTTCGAGCCTCGACACGTCAAAAACAAATTATGCATTAGGATTTGTTCAGGATAGAGAAAAACTTTGCTGGCTACAACCTTCAGTAGCTACGTCATAGTAAGCCTAAAATAAAACTGTTTACGGTTATATTGTGACTATTTAACACAATGCTTAATGGTTTCTAGCTAAACATTCAAACTTGGCGTGATTTTAATGCAAGACAAACTGATACAATGTCGAAGCTATACCGACACTCTGCACACGTAAACAAATTATGCATCTACATTAGAGTAAGCCTAAAATATAACTGTTTACGGTTATATCGTGACTATTACTGGTGGATTTTCGAAGTATGCATCAGTGCATGCTTTTTGGGGTAAGCCTGATTGTATTACGTGATCCTTTTATACTGTTATTGTTTTCTAAAGAAACGAACCAGCCATGGAGTGATTGAGTCATTGTTTTCGTTATAGGTAGGTTGTATAGCTATTAGCTAGCCATCGACAGTAATCTTTGTACAAGAGTACGCTTTAGTTCCGTTAATAGACATTCTGTTGCCCACGTTATTTCAACAAAAATGTAATGGCTGAGGTAAAAGTTGCATTCCCATTGTTTAAATAGTGTAATGGTTAAAGACACAATCTGCCGCATAGAAAACCGTAGATCAAAACCAGCCAGGGAGAACAACATCCATCCCTTCTAACTTCCTTTTTTTAGGATTACAATATTAGGTTAGCAGCCCTTTTAAAAAGCGTGTGTGTTTCAACAGGCGTTCACGGCCCTGGATGCTCTAGCTGATGGGGGGGTGAAGATGGGTCTACCCAGGAGACTAGCGGTCAGGCTGGGGGCCCAAGCCTTACTGGTCAGTACTGCATGACTGCCCACTATAGTAACATGACCCTCTATAAGATGTGAGTACTGGTCTGTTCTGTTGGAACATGGGGTTGTACTAACAGTCTGTTGGAACATGGGATTGTACTAACAATCACAGGTTTTGTACTAACGGCAGCAAATCAGTGCCCGCAATGTAAGTCTGAGCTACTTGGATCCCGACTGTCATTTTTCACTCATCTGTGTAGAACATGGAGAACCTGACGCCTGCCGGCTTTCTGATGTAGTTGTTCTGGTCCCACCCCCCAGGGAGCCGCTAAGATGCTGCTGGACTCTGAGCTGCATCCCGGCCAGCTGAAGGACAATGTGTGTTCCCCGGGTGGAGCCACCATCCACGCCCTGCACGTGATGGAGAGCGGAGGCTTCCGCAGCCTGCTCATCAACGCCGTGGAGGCGTCCTGCATCAGAACGCGGTGAGGAGAGAGACCACACACACACACACACACACACACACACACACACACACACACACACATGAGCTACAGTAACGGTGGGACAACCCACACACCCGCCCGCCCCCCCAGGGAGCTACAGTTCCTAGCGGACCAGGAGAAGATCTCCCCGGCAGCCATAAAGAAGACCACCCTGGACAAGGTCCTGCAGCAGCCGGGGGTCACCCAGGGTTCAAGTGTCAACGGCAAGCCAGGCCTCAGCCTCAGGAGGAGTGCCCCCGGACCCGTGAAGAAGAAGACCTAAGAACCCTGGCCTTCCTCTCCAACGACAGACAGGAGGCCTTCACCTCTCCAACGACAGACAGGAGGCTGGCTGGACCATAGACAGAATATATTCACAACACAACGCTGACACGTGTTTCAGAAAGGGGAAGTCCAGTCAACCCGGACCACCCTGATATACAGACGTCTTTACGCTGATGGGAAACGGAATACAGACCCACAGAACCAGGTTAGCCTTACATCGTCTGACAGGACTGCCAAACACACACGCACACACACTTTTGCTAATGTGAACAGATGTGCTTTTACAACAAGCCGTCTGTCTTTAGTCTTGGAGGGTCTGCCTGTGTCCATGGTGTGCATCCTTGGCGTAGCTGACAGAACACAAAAACATCTGTTCCTCTTGGGTCCCCCGAATCTTCAACCCAGCTCGCTTGTCCTCTGAAAAAGAGACCCCGCTGAGGCTGGCGCACCTTGCGTCCGCTCTGCCGGGTTTCCACGACGACAGGCCAGAGGACCCGTGAATGTCGCGTGTAGAAATGCAATGCGTAGAGCAGGCATGACGAACACATCTTGTCTCTTCTGTGCAGTGCGTTTCTCATTTGGGGTTCGTTAACGCTACCCCCCCCCACCCACCGGTATCGTCAGTGACAGCAAGGACATTTACTGAACCCTGTCCCCCAAATGGCTTCTTCCCCTCTGGTCTGAAGTAGTGTGCTAAATAGGGAATAGGGTGCTATTTATGTTTCTTGTTTAGATGCGCTTTGCCAAATGATGACAAGACGACAAGGCTATAAAAGCCCTTTCTGGTACTGCTTTCCTGTCAGATTTCATTTTCTTTTCTTCTGTTTGTTTTTTTTGGCGGGAGGGGGAGTGTTATATTTTGTAGACTGACTAAACAGCGATTGTCCTCATGTTGTTTTGCCTGTAATCTCTGTCTGTTACTGTCCCAGTTAAACCCTTTATGACGGCTGACGTCCAAATGCTTGAGTGTCTGAGTTGTGAATATTTCTCTGGTAGGTACTGTATGCCAGGAAGGTAATAGTTAACTCCTGGTCAGACTGGTCATGATACTTTAGTGTCTTTATTTTCTTCTAGAACCTTTCTTTGTCTTTGTTTTTTTTTCTTTTTTTTCTTTCAAACCTAAATAGGATGTTAACTGAAATGTCAGTGGAACGACTACAAATTGCCAGTAATTTTGGCAACAACTGCAAGTGGTATGACCTTTAACCCAGGAAGTGTTTACATCATAGGGTCAAGTTAGAAGGTTATTACAGAGTGTTAGACGCCGCCTGCTTTTCATCGTTATGGTCTTACATTTGGTTGTCTGTGTTGCCCCGTAGTCGCAATGTCTATGTGGACAACCTATGTCTGATCGTGTCCGCCACACATTTCGGATCTTTTTACAAACTGACCGGAGCTCTTGGGCAGTTTTGTTAAAGCAGTCTCCGTTTTGAAGTAGTCAGTTGTCCTACTCGCTATTCCCAGATCTCTCTAGATGAACCAATGGTCCCACTTAGTTGACTACATTAAATTGTTACCTCTTCTATCCATCTCTTTGGATGCAGTCTTGCCTGATTCTCTCAACAGAGAGTAGGCCTTAAGTTGTCCTCTATCTTCATGGATACGCTCCACCGTCTCTCAGAACAGCAAGGCTTAGCTCTCAGCAAAGAACCTACTGTACCATGTTTTGTCTCTCTAAAAAGGGAAAATATTTCACCTTAATAGGCATCCAACTTCATTTCCATTATCACAGGTTTTGTTTTCTGTAACTGTTTATTGGCATGTTCTGCCGCACATTATGAAATAAGACTGATGTTTATGGTTAGTTTCCACATGCTCAGTCCCTAATGTATTACTTTATTGAGTTCTATATTTCAATTCTGTTTCTTAGTTCATGTCTCAAAAAGCACCCTTTCTCGTAAATGGCACGTTCATTTTTGACCAGAGGCTGTTTTCAAAGTAATACACTATGTAGGGAACTGTGGACTGGTCTGAAATCAGTGATGTTACAAATCATGAACATGTTGCTGTTAAACGAACTGTAAAGAACTTGTTCTACTCCTTTCTGTGGCTGCATATCTGTGTCTTGGATGGGATAACAGAGTCAATCATGAAACAAACCCCATAACAGTCCTCTTTATTAAAGATGCATATTTTTCAAAATCAAATGTCTTGTATCATGTTTTCCTAAATATCGTCTGTAAAATAACTAATGTCAGGCCCTTTTTAAATAATGTCCCAGAATGGACTGTTTCCTGGTTAATAGTGACAATTGTACACATCTTTGATGTGTCATATAGCTTAGACTTCTTCATTTATTCCCTTAATGGGATGCTTTCATCAGTTTACTTTCAAATTCATTCTGGCGGTATCTGTTTTTACTTTCTTGTTGACCCGGCTTGGTGTGTCGCTACAGTCAAAACAGGCTTCCTCACTCGTCGCCTTGTGTCCTTCCTCTGTTCCATCTGATCTGAAAAGACAGAACGGGGTCGGGAGAGCTCTATGGCGGGGGTATCCAACACTCACCCCACAAGGTCCGGAGCCCACAGGTTTTCTCTTCTACCTCATCATTAATTGCACCCACCTGGTGTCCCTGGTCTACGTAAGTCCAGAGTTTTTGTGGGCTGTAGACGAACCGTGGTTATGATGCATTGTGAAAGTCTGTCAAATAATAAAAAAATCCCTAGAGTCTCTAAACCAACTCATATTGAATCCAAGTCGCGTTCTCGATAATGCGGTTATAATTGGTTTGGCGTTTTGGGTAATTTTATAATTCTTCGACGGACGGTGTTTTTTTTTTATTTATGCATAGCAGTCATTCATTAACCCATGCAAAGCGGTTGCATGCATTTTTCCGTGCAGCAAAGCCAAATATAACGTCCGGGGGAGCGCCCACAAGAATAGAAACTCAATGTGTGAACTTCCCCAGTGGGGTCAGGGTCAGGTGTACGGTTTGCTGTGTGGTTGTAGGTTTGGTTTAAAGTAGTGTTCGAGAAGAGAAAGTCTAGCTGCTATGACTGACAACTGGAGACGGCCTGCCCCATGACCACTGGAGGGTTGATATGACTGGGCCTGGTTCCCTTCTGCCCAGCAGCCTAAAGACAGTAATTGGTTACATCTTAGTTATAAGTTAGGAACAGTAGTAAACTGATTGTTAATCCAGGTCGTGTTTCAGTGTTTAATCCCTTCCTTTGGCCTTGTAGTGTTGTAGTAAACTACTGCAACTAGTCATTGCTTTTTGGGGGGGCAAATATTAAATAACATTGATGAAGTAAATCTTTTTTTTTCTTTTCGGCGTCGGACAGGCGCCGAAAAGATCTTCCCAAAAAGTGGTGAACGCAGCTGAATACTTGCACCTTGCACTTTTCACCCCTACGGACTTTGCTTTAGTTAAGTAAACTATACTATTTTTCTAAACGTGGCTTTAGTTCATCTTGAGTGTTAAGTAATTTGTGTCGTGGTAATCGACCCAGTGCCCAAACTCCACTGGCTACGTAGAAGGAGAGGATTCCCTGGGATCACTACTGCACCCAGCCCCCCCCCCCCCACCGTAACCTTGAACACATCCAGCCCCACAGGTCACTGCCCGGCATGGTCACATGCTGAGCTGTGGGGGGGGGGGAAGGAATGTTCCATGACAGGAATAGACCTTTGTAAAGAGCACACGTCCCAAATGCCACCGTATTCCCTCCAAAGGACAGTCCACTACGGGCCCTGGTTTAAAAGTAGCGCGCCGAGGAGGGACTTCTAGGATTTATGCCGCGGACACATCTTCCCCGGCTGCCGTAGAGGTGCATTCTGTGCAGTTGGTTTTGGGGGGAGACAGGCGGCCGGTTTTAGAACACACGCCGGGGGGAAGAAGGCGCAGGAGAGGTCAGGGTTCCGAACGAAACTCCATTGCCTACTGGAGTATATTTCTCGGAGCGCATCGCACATGTGTATGGGTCACGTGAATATATTAATTCTCTTAGAGACAGCGGTGGCTTTGTCTTTTAGTGAGGCCTCAAGTTTGACCAAACTTCTAAAACTCAAATAGTGTTTCATCCAAGTTAATTTACTGGCACATTAATCCTCATATGGCCTTCAAGAAGAGACTGACAGTATGTACATGACATATTGGCCAGTGACTTGTCCTCTGAAACATAGAAATTTTGAATTATAGATATTAAATTGGCCCTCAGTCTACCCTGTACATTCATTGCAACGTCTGGAATTAAATTGGTCTACTTTGAGTACAGAGGTGGAGCAGATAATAGCTAATAGTTCACGAGAAAACTGCTGAAAGCACTAGAGGTTTTCGTTCAGACAAAACATTCTCAAGTTGTTTGGGAAAAAAAAAAACGGAAACCAAATAGGCTCACCTGCGTTAGTCCAACAAAAACACACGTTTTACGTTCTGTGCGGCGTCTGTGTGCAGTGGATTCGGTGGAATTTATACAACCCAGACAGATGAGGAAGGAACGCTCTTCCCCAATCACAGTTGAACAACCAGCTTTCCTCTGTAGGATTACCTCAGTTGATTCCTGTTAAAAACCTTTGATAAAAGTGCGTTTGAGTTTGTGTGCGTGTGCGCGTGTGTGTGTTTTAGAAAGTGGCCCTTGATTAAAACCGGGGCTCCTGAATCCCGCGCCACTCTACCTCGGCCAGGGTCTGCCTACCGTCCAAATGGAAACCTAATCCCTTGAGAGTGCCCTTGTTTTGATCAAATTAGTGCAGCATGAAGGCAACAGGGAGCCATTTGGAAACCAGCCTCTGTTTATTTGTGCGCGATGGGCTTTCCGGGACGAGGGCGGTTTTGTACCGTAGCCGCTGAAACGTTTCGCTAATCCCTCTTTTATTCCAAAAGGTTAGCTTATTCGACACCGCTCGCCTGCCGCCGAGATAAGTCCTCGCTCCTCGACTCGGCTTCTATTTGACTTTCATTGTTACCCTCTAACAGGGACGCACGCTAATCTCGTTCTGCCCAAATGAGCAAACAGTCAGGTGGACTAACACGTCAGACTGGGCCTTTGTGAGCCAACACAGACAGGCCGGAGGGGACCCTGGCACAACCTCCCCCTTGTATCCCAAAAACTGGAGGTTTCCGTTTCTTTCGCCATGTTGACTGTGACACGGACCTCCTTAGCATTAACAAGGTGACATCTTAACAACTCCTCCTTGATGGAACAAACTTGTGTGTTTGTCGTCAAGGCCGGTATGTGGGAGATCTGGCTCCGAGGCCTTCTAATGTGAACTACAGCAGGCAACCAGGGACCACTAACCCCCCTCGTATGCCTCACACCTGTGGGATTCGCTTAAATTACTCCAGATATGTGACTCGGGTCACTCTCAAGGAACCCCAAGGTGACTCCCACTGGGACCAGCTTTAGGTGATTGATTGTCCTGGGCTTTTGTGTGCTGTTCTCAAAAGCCCAGAGGCAAGGTCAGTTGGAGGCTCCCCACCTTGAAAACCTTTAGTGACAACAAGGTGTTTTGGCAGGTATGGCTAACCCCAAGAATACGCAGTTTAACCCTCCCAAATGTTTGTATGTGTGTGTGTTTCTAAAAAGGATAGACAGAGCGAGAGAAAGAGAGCCTGAGTGAGAGATAGGCAGAGAGAGAGAGAGAGAGACAGATGGAAAGAGATACCAAGAGAGAGAGAAAGAAAGGGCAAAGGAGAGAGAAAGAAAAGTGCACATTGTGAGTCGACGCGCTGCATTCCCCTTCGTGAAACAGCCAGATCTTAAATGCTACCCTATTCCCCAGATTGTTCACTACTGTTTAGTAGAGCCGTATCTGACCCGGTCAAAGGGAATGAATGTATTAGAAAGAAAGCCAACACAGAAAGACCTGGAAATTGTTCCTTTTAGTACACACATTCCTTTATTCAAAAATATTTGAAAGGAGGCCTCTGATTCCTGTTGTCAATAGAAGCCTTACAGAAAAGTACATGTAAGGAGAGTGAACATCGACTCTCCTTTAAAAGGTATTGACAGCATGTTGTTGTTTTTAAATAGTAATTTTTAATACTTATCCTTTGCATGCAACGATGCCTCAAAGCTCGACATCACCAGACGCTGCGTCTCTTCTTTGTTGGAGCTCTGCCAGGCAGGGGCGAAAATCTGATATCAACTTTGGAGGGGACAATTACATATTTTCTCAAGAGCAATTCTTGAGGGGGACACCAAAAATAGTGCTGTAATACTGTTTTCGTTTGTGCCATCAGTTTGCACGCTACTTGTAACTCTGCAAATTCAGCTATTGTGTGTGAACCCTACAAACATAAAACAAACTTACTGGATTAACCTCATGTTAGCTATGTGCATTAAGTGCCTTTCAGATGGTAGACACGAATACTGTCACCTTGCCAGTTAAGGAACACTACGTACACTGCACTGCAACCTTCTCTCATTAACTCAAATTCAAACAGCTGCAAAAGCTGGTTGATGATACTGTAGCTAGCTAGGAAACGTCAGCCACACGCTAGCTAACTTACAGAGTGACCTGTAATTCAATGCAGCGAAAATGAAGGCTGGTGATGGTTGGGAATGTGTTTTATTGTATTGAGTGTTAAAAGTAAAGACATTTCTAACATATCCCTTGTTTGAACTACTTACTGAAAAGTCAACCACCAACGACAGACTCAGACTGTCAGATTCCCACACAAGCACTGTACAGGGTTGCCAGATTTTGGTGAC
>JACXGI010011831.1:0-10246 GCA_016801175.1 Esox masquinongy | reverse complement strand
AGGATGGGGGGGTTCGTGTCACCGCCGTCCCCCCGGAATTTATGCCTATGATGCCAGGCCTGTACTGGGTATCTTCCCTGGTGATGCTCTGCCAGGCCTGCACTGGGTATCTTCCCTGGTGATGCTTTGCCAGGCCTGTACTGGGTATCTTCCCATAAATTAGGCAATGGCAACAACAACAAAAAATAGCTACATGCCTGAAAATGCTCATATTCACTATTGGGTCAATAAGTAGTTTAAATCAAATGGAGGAGTGATGAACCTGCCTGGAATAGGATGCAGGTGTAGTTTGCCCCCACAAACAGTGAGATGGATGTTTCCAGAGGTAAAAATAGTTGTCCATGAATCACATTTGTCGATTTGCTGAAGTTGGCTGAGAGTTGCTTATAATTGTGACACGTATTTTAGAAAATTGTATTTCTTAAGAATGTGAGTTTTCTTTCAACAATATTACCTCAATAAAAAAAAAGATAAGATTTATCGCTGATTTTGATAGGCCTGAGTATCTATTCAATGTACACCGATCAGCCATAACATTATGACCACCTGCCTAATATTGTGTAGGTCCCCCTTTTGACGCCAAAACAGCCCTGACTCGTCAAGGCATGGACTCCACTAGACCTCTGAAGGTGTTCTGTGGTATCTGGCACCAAGACGTTAGCAGCAGATCCTTTAAGTCCTGTAAGTTGCGAGGTGGGGCCTCCATGGATCGGACTTGTTTGTCCAGCACATCCCACAGATCTGGGGAATTTGGAGGCCAAGTGAACACCTTGAACTTGTTGTGGTCCTCAAACCATTCCTGAACCATTTTTGCTTTGTGGCAGGGCGCATTATCCTGCTGAAAGAGGCCAATGCCATCAGGGAATACCGTTGCCATGAAAGGGTGCACATGGTCTGCAACAATGTTCAGGTAGGTGGTATGTGTCAAAGTAACATCCACATGAATGGCAGGAACCAAGGTTTCCCAGCAGCAAAGCATCACACTGCCTCCACTGGCTTGCCTCCTTCCCATAGTGCATCCTGGTGCCATGTGTTCTCCAGGTAAGCGACGCACACGCACCCGGCCATCCACGTGATGTAAAAGAAAACGTGATTCATCACACCAGGCCACCTTCTTCCATTGCTCCGTGGTCAAATTCTGAGGCTCATATGACCATTGTAGGCGCTTTCGGCATTGGTACAGGGGTCAGCATGGGCACCCTGACTGGTCTGTGGCTACGCAGCCCCATACGCAACAAACTGCGATGCTCAGTTCTGACACCTTTCTATCAGTACCAGCATTAACTTTTTCAGCAATTTGAGCTACAGAAGCATGTCTGTTGGATCGGACCACACGGGCCAGCCTTCGCTCCCCACGTGCATCAATGAGCCTTGGCCGCCCATGACCCTGTCGCCGGTTCACCGCTTTTCCTTCCTTGGACCACTTTTGATAGGTACTGACCACTGCAGACCGGGAACACCCCACAAGGGCTGCAGTTTTGGAGATGCACTGACCCAGTCGTCTAGCCATCACAATTTGGCCCTTGTCAAAGTCACTCAGATCCTTACGCTTGTCCATTTTTCCTGCTTCTAGCACATCAACTTTGAGGACAGAATGTTCACTTGCTGCCTAATATATGTCCCACCCACTGACAGGTGCCATGATAACGAGATTATCAGTGTTATTCAGATTATCAGTGTTAGTCGTAATGTTATGGCTGATGGGTGTAGGTGGAGCTTGAAAAGTTACTCCCTTTCATTCCTCCCTCCTTTCTCTCTCCTTCTACTCTCCTTCCTCCCTCCTACTTAATTCTGCACAGATGTGAAAATGCTAGGCAAGTCGACCAAATATGATTTTAAATGTAGCTTTTCTTTAGTTTCACGCCGCCTGGTTGAGAAAAAGAAGCAGTATAAGGTTGCTTACTTCTGTCTATGGAAAATTTGCATTAAGTCCTACCGCCATAGGCAAGGTTCATTGTTCATCTACACATAAAGTATTTCTTCTGTACAGAAGAACGTTTATTAAACTCAGGGCCGTTTAAACGAAATAATTATCCTCCTGGGTTTTGCCTGTCTGATAGGATCAAATGAATATATCCAGAATTATTTGAACTGAATCATTGACTTGAATGGGGACTTCATTCTAGGTAGGCTATATATTTGAAAGTTTAGTTGGATGAAAAACGCGAAATCAAAGGCAGTTCCACCACAATATTTTTATATATTTCTGATCTGAGACAGATTAAGGCAACAAGTGGGTGGAATTAATTATCAGGAATAACAAAAAACGAGTCTGGCCCCTCGGTCCCTAAAACCCTCGTGGATTGACTCGCGGTGCCATAGAAGGACATCTTATATAACCCACAACCTCTGTCACTTAAAACATTTGTCTTGCAAGTTGCGCAGATCATTCATGAAACCATGTGACTAAACATAATCTGACGTTTCCACCAAACCCAGAGCAAGCGCCGCAGGACTGATGATGATAGCGATCGCAAGAAAAAAGAAATTTTACAAACATTGTTAATCCCTGAAAAAATAACCCCTGACCAACTCTGCGGTGGCATCTGGGAAGTCCGAGCCTTGTTTTGCGGTGAAATAGCATATGTCTTGCTTGGTGTTTGTGGACAATACTTGTTCCTTTTTGGTAAATCCACTAATAGTGACAAGTTTAAAACACGTTTTTTATGGACGTGAGTGTGATAGAGTTACGTTTACAGTAGTATATATGAGTTGTCACTCCGCGAACCAAAGCCAGTGTTTTGCTGAGTGGGCACGCGCTCTGCTCTGCGCCGTGCCCGCCAGTGTGTGTGTGCGCGTGTGTGTGTGTATGTGTGTGCGTACGTGAGCGCTGACTGCCTAGGCGACATCATGCCGTTGGAGCGCTAGACACTCGGGTTTAAAGGGCTAGCTCGACTCGCGGTGCTACGTTCTCCCAGCCTGCCTTTCTACCTACCTGCTGATTCATCACGATTAGACAGCCAGCTAGCCAGCCAGCCAACGGGCCATAGGCTACGCTACGCAACATGCTTAGCGCGGACTAGACCGAGAGGGGGTTTTCGGAGCTAAAGCAGTAAGTAGACAAAGGGCTTGTTTGTATCGTTACATATAGCGCGCGTAGGGAGACGGCTGTCAGGTGCAGAGAGAATGCCATGTGCGGCTGTTAGGAATATTTTTTGATAACTTCATTGCGAGCTTGATTGGTCATATTGAGAGCTACGGGGGGAATCCCCCCCTGTTTTCCAGAAATCTGACATCGTAAATTAAGTAGCTAGACTAGCTAATCGAGGTGTGTGGCCAAGTTGGGAAGTGTCTAGAAAACGTGACCGAAGGTTGTACAGTCGGCCGTGGCTGTTCGTGGGAGCGAAAAGGGCGCCGATTTACAGCAGAACTGTCCGAGGGTTCGGGTGCTGAAACAGAAAGCAAACCGAAGCGAAACGAGTGGAGACAAAAACGGGCAGCGCTGGATAGGGACGCAGCCACCGGGAGCGCGGTCAGCGTGTGTCTGTCTGTTGCTATTTCAGAGGTAAGATTCTTAACAGCTGTTTCTAGAGATTTGCTAACGTTGCATAATGAATGTCAACTCACTGTTACTTTGTAGTAACCTAATCCTGTTGCCTATTATTCTGTTTCATATTTCAATGGTAGCATATATTGCGAATAAAGCATTTATATGTCAAGAATGATACAGAGAAATAAACATGGCAATTCTGACATGTTTTTGTTGTAACCCTTTTAAACGTTTGCCCTACATATTTACTTTCATTTGTGGGCAACATGTTTTGCTTTACATTGTACTTCCGGAAGTATCCTTTCCGTTTATTTGGGTTTATTTCGAGCGACAGTCGTGGACAGTCCACGCCACGGTAGTGACGATTATACATAATAGGCTAACGGAAGACATGCTTGCTGATTCATCACAACGTTGTGTTCCTCGTTTGACGGTTGCGCGAGCGGAGCATAGGCACGAAGGGAGCCATGGCAACATGGCACCGGCGGGCGGACAAAGGTCTGGCGCGAGGAGGGTAGAGGAATGGCTCGTGCTCATCAGTTGTGGCGGTTGGGGGGTTCGTATGTTGATGGGTCCACGGATGGAAATGGCCTACAGTAGGCTAGATAGGATAAACTTTTATTTATACGGTTTATGACCATGTTATTAGTATTATGAGGAATAATAGTAAAGGATGGAAAATAAATGTATGTTGTGTGCAACGTAAATAAAACATTTTATTGTAGCCTGATGATTCTTTGTTATATTACATGTGTTGTGTTCATAGGATTGATATAATTTCAGCTAAAGGGGAACTGAAAATCGACCTTATCTGTGTGTTGAAGAAGCAAGCATCAGTTATGATAATGTTATTGATTATGATAAAATATTTTGATTAGAATTTCAGAAACAAGCCCCCCCCACCTTGTGTTGTTCACAAGTAATAGAACGCTGGCCGCTGATGCTTATGTTAGCAACTTTCAGACGTGCACACACACACACACACACACACGCACACACACACACTTAACTTTGCTGATTGTGGAGGAGCAGTGAGAAAGAATGGAGTTGGAGATGAAGAGAGAAGTAAAAGAATGAGGAAAGAATGGAGTTGGAGATGAAGAGAGAAGTAAAAGAACGAGAAAGGGAGGAAGAACAAGAAGGGTTTTGTCTTCAAGGCATTCCAGAAAAAAATTGCTGAGGTTAAGAAACACACACTCGCTTGACAGATGGCATTTTCACTTGTTACTTACCACAGCTTCTTTTGCTGTATGTGTGTGTGTGTGTGTGTATGTGCGCAGTGCATGCACACACACATCTGTGAGACGCCAAGAGATGCAGCATAGCCCCTGGCTGTGTGCTGTTGTAACCCAAGTCAAAGAAACAAAGTGTGTGTGTGTGTGTGTGTTTGTGTGTGTGTGGGCGGAAGGTGGTGGTTGTGCAGACAGTTTTTGTCTTTACAGTTACCCATAAATGTACAGTGAAAGTTCTGTAACCTGGCTGTCAATGAGTGGCAGTTCTGACTGCTTTTCCCTTGTAATAGGTACACACACACAGACACACACACACACACACACACACACACATTCTAATAGTTTTACCCTACAACATAACCCCTAAACTGGAAATAGCTTTTATTCTTAGTGGCAACCGGCTGAAACCTTGTGGGGACCGATATGTCAAGTTTTATTATCTTAGTAGGGACATCTGGTCCACCATATATTGTTAGACCTGGATCACACACACACACACACACACACACACACTCACACACACACACACAGCAAGAGAGAGCATGTACAGCTGTTCTCTATTCTAAACTATGGGTAGAAAGCTTTAAGCACAGCTGTTATTTAGTGTTGACCTTTGCAGTCCGTTGGACTGGATGTTTGTTTACATGCTCTGTGTCTCTCGCTCTCTCATTCTCCCCTCCTCCTCACACACACACACACACACACACACTCAAACACACACGCACTCCTACAGAGAGAATGCATGTGTGTGCGCGGAGGTAAATGTAGGACAGGGGATGAAGTTGATGAAACACAGGGTAAGAACTCAAGGTGTGTCACCACACACTCACACACACACACACACACACACACACACACAGTGGGTCGCTGCATGACTAATGTGGCAGGTGCCTCTGAGCAAACACTCTGAGGGTAATCATTATCCATCTGTGTGTGTGTGTGTGCGCGTGCGTGTGTGCGCGCATGCGTGCGCCATATTCTGTGTGTTCGGCTGTGACAGCTCTATGTATTTTGCTTTAGGGGTGGGGAGTGTCTCTGTGAGAGCGTGTGTATGTGTGTTTGTAAGATCACTTTTAAGTGTGTTTGTTTACCGCTGGGATGTTCGTATTCTGTATGATACTCTGGGAAATCTCCATGAGAAAACCTTGAAAGATATTAAGAGAGAAAGAGAGAGTGGGATGAAGAGGGAGGGAGAGAAGAGAGATGAGAGAGAGGAGAGGGGGAGAGAGAGAGTATGGAAACAGGAGGGAGAGTAGAGAGATGAGAGAGAGGAGAGGGGGAGAGAGAGAGTATGGAAACAGGAGGGAGGGAGTAGAGGGAGAGTAGAGAGATAGAATAGAGAGAGAGGAGGGGGAGACAGAGAGTATAGGGGAAGGAGGGAGGGAGTAGAGGGAGAGTTGAGAGAGAATAGAGAGAGAGGAGGGGGAGACAGAGAGTATAGGGGAAGGAGGGAGGGAGTAGAGGGAGAGTTGAGAGAGAATAGAGAGAGAGGAGGGGGAGACAGAGAGTATAGGGGAAGGAGGGAGGGAGTAGAGGGAGAGTTGAGAGAGAATAGAGAGAGAGGAGGGGGAGACAGAGAGTGTAGAGGAAGGAGGGAGGGAGTGGAACGAGAGTAGAGAGATAAGATCAATAGCAGAGTGTTTTTCCCTCAGTAATGATGAAATATGGTGTAAGCAGTTACTAGTGCATAAACCCGCACAAACACACGTGCACACAGACACACAGACACACATGCACACACACTAACACACAGTCATGCACATGCAGCAAAGCAATCTGACCATTATGGTCGTAATGGGTTCTCATATTTGGCCCCTGGGGGCCGGAACTGTAATGTTTTATTTCGCTGTGTTTTTTTTAGAAAGGTTTAGTGTAAATCTAGGGATAGGCTCGAGTAAGGAGACACCTCACGCTTACACACATACAGTACACACACACACACACACACACACGCAGTAAGAAAGTTTTATGATAGAATAATTATTAAGAAGGGTATTCAGGCACTAGGCTCTCTCTGGTAAGAAGACACTCAGGGTTGTCTTTGCATTGCATCATCTTTCTGCGCCAACTTGCCGCAGTTTATAACTGCAGTGTGTTGATGAAGTCACTACTGAAGGCTACTATCAGATGTTTAAACAAACGAGGGTAGGAAGTGAGTAAGTAAGGAAAGAAGAAAGAAAGTAAATGAGCGTTCCCACCCCAAATGTAACCACTAGCACTCATGCACTAAAAAACACACATGCTCTCCAAAACACACTAAAAAACACCAACCCACTTTTTTTCCTCACACACACTACAGCGCAGAGAATGTCAACAGAGTTAGAGAAGAGACAACACCCCCCCCCCAAAAAAAATAAACAAAAAACAATGACAATCAACAGAGTTAGAGAAGAGACAACAGACCCCCCCAAAAATAAACAAAAAAACAATCACAGTCAACAGAGTTACAGAAGAGACAACAGACCCACCCCCCCAAAAAAAAAAACAAAAAAACAAAGACCGTCAACAGCTTACCTCGTCCTCTACACTCGTAATTTTGTCTTTTAAAACATTCTTTTAACAAGAAGCTTCTTCAAAGTCTTTTGCTCGTAGGGTAGTCTTGCAAAATTACCTCACAGCTAGACTTAGTTTCAACATTTATCCACGGGAACTAAACATTTTGAGGTGAACTTAAAACTCAAAAGGTTTAGGATTAGGTATTAAGACTGTTAAAGTTTAATGTTTGGAAAAGGTTAGGGTTAAATATAAAGATTAAGGCAAGAAACTCTTAAAACCACAGAAAACATAACATGGAAATGTGTTTCTATGGTTTTCAACTAACAATTAGCCACCAATCCATGTTCACCTTACCAAAGCACCAGTCTTGTTAAATGTAATAAAGCTCACCATTTACCCTAGTTGTATTTATTCTGTATTCTTAAACTTGTTTATTAGATGTTTGTGCAGGCGGGAAAATTTATAGACTACAGTGAGGGAAAAAATTATTTGATCCCCTGCTAATTTTGTATGTTTGCCCACTGACAAAGAAATGATCAGTCTATTTTAATGAGTGAAATAAGTATTCGACCCCTCTGCAAAACATGACTTAATACTTGGTGGCAAAACCCTTGTTGGCAATCACAGAGGTCAGGCGTTTCTTGTAGTTGGCCACCAGGTTTGCACACATCTCAGGGGGGATTTTGTCCCACTCCTCTTTGCAGATCTTCTCCAAGTCATTAAGGTTTCGAGGCTGACGTTTGGCAACTCAAACCTTCAGCTCCCTCCACAGATTTTCTATGGGATTAAGGTCTGGAGACTGTCTAGGCCACTCCAGGACCTTAATGTGCATCTTCTTGAGCCACTCCTTTGTTGCCTGGACCTTGTGTTTTGGGTCATTTTCATGCTGGAATACCCATCCACGACCCATTTTCAATGCCCTGGCTGAGGGAAGGAGGTTCTCACCCAAGATTTGACGGTACATGGCCCCGTCCATCGTCCCTTTGATGAGGTGAAGTTGTCCTGTCCCCTTAGCAGAAAAGCACCCCCAAAGCATAATGTTTCCACCTCTATGTTTGACGGTGGGGATGGTGTTCTTGGGGTCATAGGCAGTATTCCTCCTCCTTCAAACTCGGTGAGTTGAGTTGATGCCAAAGAGCTCGATTTAGGTCTCATCTGACCACAACACTTTCACCCAGTTCTCCTCTGAATCATTCAGATGTTCTTTGGCAAACTTCAGACGGGCCTGTACATGTGCTTTCTTGAGCAGGGGGACCTTGCGGGCGCTGCAGGATTTCAGTCCTTCACGGCGTAGTGTGTTACCAATTGTTTTCTTGGTGACTATGCTCCCAGCTGCCTTGAAATCATTGACACAATCCTCCCGTGTAGTTCTGGGCTGATTCCTCACCGTTCTCATGATCATTGCAACTCCACAAGGTGAGATCTTGCATGGAGCCCCAGACCGGGGGATATTGACAGTTCTTTTGTTTTTCTTCCATTTGTGAATAATTCCACCTCGTTTACCCGCCACTTGTCTCCGAAGCTCAAAGGGATGCGCCATTGCATCCTGTCGGAAACGGGGAATATCTCCCCACCCCCCATCCCTGTCTCCCCCCAAAAACCCACTGAACGAGAAGGCCGAGGAGTGCATAACCCCCTCCGACACTCTTCTCAAACTGGTCCCGAGACACTGTGTGTGCAGCACCTGCATGTTCTACATCAGTACGCAAGTGTGTTTTTGCACGTGTGGAAAGACAGGGCGGGTCTTCAGTGCTAGGTGTGACCCAGCCTATACAAGAATGATAGACAACGGACTAACTAGATAGTCAATTCTAACACCTAACTTGTAGCTCGGTATGTTATCATTAGTTTATTTTTTTGATAGCCTAAGCCGAGCCTTAAAGTGGTGGCCAGTCGCGCTTGAAGTGGTGGCCGGTCAAAATTTTTGAATAGCCTGCTCGTGTTTGTAGATAGACATCCCTAGCCACCTTTACACCTTGGGCATTTCACGATTATTCAAGTAGCTTAGCTTATGCTATAGCCTAGCTTTATGCTATTGTCTAGCTTATGCTAAAGCCTAGCTTAAGCTATTGGTCCCCATTCATTGAATTTGGGAATAATTTAGTGAAGACACAAGTATTTGGTTGTAATGTCGGCTCTATCGAAGGTGGCCAATCATTCATCTGAGAGCTGCTGTGCTCAGACCCTCGCCCGAGCTTTTAAAAAGCTTAGGTGTTTTTCAGGGTTGGACAAAATGCCTTCACACCCAGCAGCTCTCCTGGTAAGAGGGGTAGATATGTGTTTTACACAGTAGCCCAAGAAAGCAGTTATGCTACCTGGTGCCTCTGTCAGCAGCTAGGAGATGGTAGAACTGTTGTACCAGAGACCAGCAGCCTTCTTACATGGCCTATAAACCGCCGCTGCCTGTTATTTTGGATATCTGAGGCCTGTGACACATCCTGGCCTATTGGACCCACTTTGAAAAATAGAGAAGAGAGACAACGTTTATCTGCAAGACTTTTGTTTTACAAACCCTCCATGCCCTGGCCCATAATGTATGTAGAAATACAAAATAGCCCATGCTATGTACTGTATACGATTCCTACTGTTAAATGGGGAGCACCAGCGCTACCGCTAAAATATTTTTGCGTAGAGCCCTAGCTACTCTACTTACATAGGCGTTATACTGCTCTTTGTTGTCATTAAATCTGTTTGGCAATTTATCTCTGTGAAAGCCAAGGACTCTGCTAGTTTCAAAATGTGGCGCAAGGATTTGCCATCTATCTGTACTTATAACAGCTTCCAGGTGCCTCAGGTGGGAGCGCTCTAGTATTTTGTGTGTGATTAAAATAGCGCTAATTTCAGGTAAGAGGTGTTTCAGACCAGTTTATTACAAGTTTTAGTGGAGATGCTGGAAGTTACGGCGTGAATTTTGACCGGGACCCGAACCGGCCATACTTGCAGGGACCAGGACTAATGTGCTTTTTGTGCTGGGAAACCTTTTGTGTTAAAAAATAATTAAATACATTAGTTTTGTTTGTTTAAAAAG